>JAQFJA010000026.1:2116857-2128270 GCA_029874485.1 Naso brachycentron | reverse complement strand
GTTTTGACAAGGACTTCACAATGCGATACGTATCACGATACGAAATATCGCAATATTTTGCCATATTGATTTTTAATAAAGCCCTCCAATAAACCGTTTTTCCTCCTCACTTGTCATAACTACAGTTTGAATCGCACAACACAGAAGAGCAAGTCTTTGGTCTACTAATAAAAGGTTTAAGGTACATTCAGGTAAATTATACAGGTACTTGTGTAAATAACCGGGTGACATGAAGCCATTACAATAAAACCATGGCCTCCTGCAGATGTTTTATCACTGTTAAATATGCAAATTTTTGTAAGTAGTATTGTTTTACAGTTTTAAAGTGTATGTTTACCATGGGTGGCTTTACCATAAGGCACAGGTTGGCAATTGCCACCTTCTAGACCATTGACTGGCTGGCACATTTGCGTCGAATCACATGACTTTCAGAGCTCTCCCCTAAATAATGCAAAAGTTCCCTGGGTCTGATATTACACTACAGTACAGCTCTCTAAATAACTGAGGAGTTTAAATATTACCGTAGATTATAAATCAGAGAATATTAGAATAATAAAGCTGAAATGCCATGCAGTAGCTGCAGAAACTGAAAAGGTGATTTTTATTACAAATAATTTTGTCTTCCCTATCTGGGACATTGTGTCCACAGCAACGTTCTGAGCATTAGGGTGTAATGAGTCTCTCTCTCTCTCTCTCTCTCTCTGTCTCTCACACACACACACACACACACACAGAGTGTACGCTGTATATTAAGACATCACTAGTCAGATCACAAAGGCAGACTGATGAGGAGTAAAAGAAACACAGCGGTTCACATTCAGTACCTCTCCCTTTGGTAATTACCGTAAACTTAATATCTGATCTTGCCTCCTAACACAGAAAAAATTACCCCAGTTTAAAAAGAAACACAAATTTTGCCACTTGTAAAGCCCAGTTATCAGCATGCGTGATTTGATTTGTCAACACATTCTCAGCCATCTCAATTAATGCTCACGTAGCCGCGCTAATGACTTACGGGGCCCTCGCAGTAGAGCGGAGCCATTTCTCTGGTGAAATGCACCGATAAAATTTACAAAGTGAGCAATAATGGATGAGTAGTTTTAAGCGGGTGATTAGGCTAATGTGCTTTTAATTGGCAGGAGGGAGTTTCTTTTGTTAAGGTATGCAGAATTAGTGCCGAAGAGTAGACAGGAGCTGTTGAACATCATGTTTTTCAAATATACAAGGTGAAGATGAATGCAAAACCTGCAAATAGACTCCTTGTTTGACCTCCATTTTGAAAAGCCATTATCATCTCATGTAGGCAGTCGCTCTCTCAGCATCCCACAATATACCTAGAAATATCTGTCACCTCTTTCATATTTCTACACCATACATTACCTTTTCCATTTGTCTTCTCCAGATTCCATTTAGACTCCCTCCAATTTAAATTTGAGTGGCACAGGTTTAATATGCTCAAGTCTGTTGTCAAAACAAATCCGCGAGAAAAAATGCTTCAAATATATCAACTAAATAACAGCAAAACTTTTCTAAAGGACCAAAATGATTTCAGCATGGCAGTTTTGATTATATGGGGGACTGAGCAGAGACCGACCAAAAAGGGCCAAATATAAGCAGATCAAGTCACACATATGGGTCAAGCGCCTAAACATGGATCTTTCAAATAGTTAGTTAAAATCAATAGTTAATAGAGTTGCCAAGCAGGAGAAGCTAAATTTCCAATTTTTTTTATTTAAATTTTTTTTAACTTCAAATGTTGCATGACTCCAGGTTGGCATATGAACCTTTCTGGTTGAGTTGTCATCAAAAAAGTGCATTTGAAAATATCTGGCTGGTGAAAAAGTTAAGTATAGCCTCGTCTCCACTAAGCGGTACAGGTCGGTTTGGTACAGTACTGTATTTTCATAATGGTACACCTACACCTGGTTTGCATTTCCACTGTTGACCAAACCCTTAGCTTCTTGGTGGGCAGGGTTCATGCCACACGTATACATGTAGTGGGGTGGGTGGATCAATCCAAATATCGATATCAATGTTGGTATTGTTATTGGATCAAAACTAGCGTGATAGGATTGATACTATAGTTTCAGGTTCCTCTACACTCAGTACGTTGCTCCCATTTCAGCAAGGACCGGACAAGTCTGTGCTAAACACTCTCACATCCTGCATGCACATTTTGCTCCTCCTCCTCTCCTGCTCTGCTGTGTCCCTCCCGTGACTCAGCGGTGGAGCCGACTCAACTGAGCAGAGCAGAGCAGACGCGTTTGCTGCGGTGAGAGCAAGAGCGTCACGGCCAAGAGAAAGAGGAGTGTCGCGTGGAGTTACTTCACAGCAGTGTACGAAAACACAGCAAACTGCGATGTATGTAAGAAGGCTGTTCGCTTCTGTGGTAATGTACGTATTTCCTTGTGCCTGTGGATTCGGAGGTTTGTGGGTGAGCAAATGTCCGTTACCATCTTAATATAAAGTAAATGAATAAAGAGAAAGATTTAAAGTATCTCGGGGTCTTATTTACAAGTCAGGAGTGTGAAAAACAGCTTCTTAATTACAAATAAATAACAGTAAGGATTGTGGGAAGAAATATCACCCCCAACTTTGAATAGAAGGAGAAAAATGCCTTTTTTGGCAGTTCAATTACTTAACAAAGAACCCATAACACACTTTATTGACACTACAAAAACACATGCAAAGGCAGGGCAAGCGGGTTGCATATGTGGTTGCACACAGTCCAGTGTACCTGCAGTGAGAAAGACAACCGTGGTGTGTTATCCAACAGGCAAACAGGACAAAGCGCCTTGTGTTTGCTTCATTGTAACAGGTCAGGCAATTATGGAATCAATAGTGGCGGTTTTGAGAACTTGGGCTTCATATGTGTGTTGACATTTTGTCTCAACAAAAACTTTGGAACACTTTAAGGTTACTTCAGTTGAGAAGGGCTGTTCAGATTCAAAGTAAACATTAAGCCAACCAAGATGTCTGCATTCCAATGTCATGTTCTCCAGCTCATGTAGTGCCATCGAACCTTTAGGACAATCTAGAACTTGTCTGGTATGTTGTTTGCATGTGTCACAGTGTGGCAACATATATTCTCACTGACTACGTTTACATGGACACAATATTCCAGTTTTTGCCCTTATTCTGAAAAAGACAATATTCCGTCTCAGCTGTTTACATGACAAATGAAGATGAGCATTCCAGTTTCATTCTCGTTTACATGCAGCCGAGCACACTCCAATTAACGTAATGGGTCATGCCCTATTTAAGCGCAACAGAGGAATTCACATCCTTTTCAAACTGCAGTACTGTTCCACCCCTGTGGCGTACCCCCTCTGTCACACCTCTGCACGTTTTGCAGAACCATGCTCTTCAAGCGATGCTTTTTGTGGCCATGCACCAGAACAGACGCTGACTCTCACAGCCCATGCAGCAGACAGCATTAATAACGCTGAAGATTAAATGCACTGCACTGCACTGATTTAAAAAAAATAATTTAAACGCTGAAACATTAAACTGCCCAGATGGAATTAATAATTTCTTACTCAGAGAAGATAAGAATTGAAATACGCTGCTAGAAAAGCTAAAAGCTAAACATTAATTCTCTTAAAGCCAGAATTGGACATGAATTGCTTAAAATAAGAAATGCTTTGCATGTTTCATTGATTAATATCACACAGATAAAAGTAAAATGGTAAATACTTTGGCTGAAAAACTGAGAATTACGATAAAATGCTGAGCAGAGCAATGCAGACTTGAGAATAATAAAATTAATTACTGCAATTGACAGGGAAACAGCAATATCTAAGAAAGATATGAGCTAAAATTCTGAACTGTAAAAAAATGTTGAAAAAATATTTTTGAAGGAATAGAAAGGTAAAACCAAGTTTAAAGGAATGTCCTGATGAGCAGGTTTTAACCGTTTTTTGGGTTAGGGTTAGAAGAGAAGAGGAGGAAAAGGGCAGAGTTGGAGGACAAAGATTAGAGAGGAGGGGAGGATTAGAGGTAGTAACAGGACTAGGAGGAGGAGTTGAAGACAATGTGTGTCTGTGTGTCCCGCATAGTGAACTGTCCAAGAGAAACAATTCTTTAGTGTTCATCTCTGATATTTCATATTTAAGAAATATTTAGCTCACTGATCCAGGTGGATTTTCACATCAAAATCTCAAACACTTAAGGCCCTGTCTTACCCCTGGCACAGATGTCACTTCTGCCACATGCATAAGACAGCAAATGCACTTGTGCTCCATCTATGTGTCAATGGGCGGAAGGTCTGAAAGTGAAGCCTGCCTGCATAAGATTGGGCACGTTTGGCTGAAGTGTGCATACAGTTCTCCACAGTCACACACACCGTTCGTTTCGGTTCCTTCCCCACGCAGGAGTGTAGATTATTCAAATGTCCTTTGAACATGTTTTTGATCAGAAACAGTAGCCAGGAATGGTAATAGTTTCATTCATAATTGATAGCTACACTCCTGACCATGCATGCTTCACTTTGTATTCTGACCACCAGAAGCTTTGCAACAATATGTAATTTTAACCAGTTTTTAAAATAGAGATGAAACACAGAGCAATATAAATATAGTTTGTTTGATTTTTATCTAAGGCGAGATATGGCACTGAATTTCAACTTTAAATTTGTCTGGTATTGCTGGAAAACCAGAAAGTAATTCACTCTTTCACCAATAAGGCCCAGCCATCTTTAGACAAGCTAAGTGGTGACATCACAGGTATACTGCTGCTTGTTGGGAGGACCTACTGTCAACTGGGGGGGACATGCATTACATCGCTAGTTCTCAGCTGTTCTGATGGACGAATTTGAGTTTTGAATTACTCATATGGACACACAAACACGAGAGAGAAACCATTACAATGGTAGTGAGAAGTGAACGTGGTAAAAAGTCATTTTTTCCAAGGTGAGACTAACTTTGTCAACTAGTTTATAAACCAATTCTCTTCATGAGGAGGGAGCTCTTGATTTCCAAAATAATGTAAACGTTACTACGTTACTTTAGAAGGAGCAACATCTTGGTGATGTCAAAAATAAAAGGACTGTTTCGTTCATGAATGGGCACATGTTTACCAACCCCAACCGACAGCTTGATTAGGCTAACGTTAGCTACATTAGCTGCTGATGATCATAGTGACATTAATGTAACGCTGGCTAATGTTATAGTGATCATTCTTGTTAATACAATGAACCGGCACCTTGATGGAGACTCTAGGTGAGGGTGTTTAACCTGTCTCCATCAAGGTGTCACTTCACAGCATTAATTTGAAAGATTAACATTAACCGGCGTACTATAACGTTAGTATAACGTCAGCAGCTAATGTAGCTAACGCTAGCCTTACCAAGGCATCAGTTCGAGTTGTAAAATGTGACACCATCCATTTGCCAGTGAACAAAACAGTTTTTTTTTTAATTCTTAACATGAAGACACCACCAAGATCTTGCTGCTTCTAAAGTAATGTAGTAATGCAGTGACATTAATCTTATTTTGGAAAAGAAGAGCTCTCTCCTTATTAACATTAAGAGATAAAGTTAGTCTTGGCTTTGAAAAAACTGTTTACCAAGTTTACTTCTCACCACAATCGTAATAGTTCCTCTCTTGTGTTTTCCTGCCCGCATGAGTAATTCCAAAATCCAATTTGTCCATCAAAACTGCCAGGAAGGTTCATCTGTGCCAGTGATGCAACGAATATCTTCCACACAAGCAGAACCTGAACCATACCTGTGACATCACCACTTAGCTTGTCTGAAGATGGCTGCATCCTATTGGTGGAAGAGTGAATTACTGTCTGGTTTTCCAGCAATACTAGATAAATGTAAATATAAAGTTGGACCCGGTTCCTGGGAGAGCCTCTCCACCAGCACAGCTCCCCCTCTCCAACTGCTTCACAGCCTTGATGGATGAGGCTCTGGCTGCTGCTGCTGATACTGCAGCACTCCCAGCTTCACCTGAACCAACAGACCCTGCTCCAGCTATGGCAGCTCCCATCACCGCTGCGTCTCTGCCGCCCGTGTACAGCGCTGATCGCACTGCTCAGCCCTCCTTGGCCCTCCTCGACTGGGATGATACACCATAAGATTTTACAGGAGGCCATTACCAGATGCTCGAGGGTCCCCCTTGGGCAGACATCTCTCTCCCCTCTCCACCTGTGCTGACCACCCCTCCAAAACTGCCAGTGTCATTGCAGAGGGAGCATCTGCTGTTTGGGGGTGTGACAGCCCCCACACATCTCATCCTCTCATCCCCCCACCACTTAGTTATCGGAGATTCCATTGTCAGTAACATCCGCGTTATTAATGCCATCACTCACTGTTTTCCAGGTGCCACCATTCCCGTCATCCTGGACAAGCTGCTGCACTTGCCTTCCTCACTCCTGTCCTCCATTACAAAGATTGTGCTGCATGTCGGGTCAAATGACGTGTGCTGTCGGGAATTTGAAGACACAAAAAAGATTTTAACCTGCTTTAATGTCTAAAAGGGCACTGGAAGGTCTGTTTTTATCTTTGGCCCAATCCCCACACTCGGCCGTGGATCTGAGCGATTCAACCGCATTCTTCGTCTGCACACCTGGCTCACTCCCCATGCCCCTCCTACAATCTGAATTTCATTGACAACTTGAACCTGTTTTGGCACAACGTCTCGCTCTTCAGGCACGATGGTAATTATCCCAACAGGCAGGGTAGCTGAACATTCTACATGTGGTCCACTCCTCACAATGTTCGTGACAGCTTGCAATCGCTAGCACATGTTCCCACACCAAGGCTACTCCCTCTCTCCCACACAATAATTCATTGACATCTGAATTCACTGCTCCCTTAAACCCCGCCCACATACCTGCCAGTCTTCATAAATATACCACCCCCCACGTCACTACAAATACCGAATCCCTCATCTGTGTTCACGTCACCTCCAGAGAATTCCACCTGCCACCAATCAAATCTCACACACACTCCAGTTTAATTCTTATCCTCCTGCAAACTTGGCTACCCTTCCCCCTTTTTAACTGTGATCCAGCAAACTCTGGACTTTTAAATATCAGATCCATAAATAATAAATCCTTTAAATGCCATGATTTTATTGCTCAGAATAACCTAGACTTCCTATTGCTATGATCTTGGTTTTTCAAATGCTCTTCTTGGAGAAATGCAATATCTGCTCTCAATTTTTTAAGATGGGTGAAAACCCACGCTTTACAGTTCCATTTAATCCTTTACAATTCCATGACACAAACTGAATCAGATTATGTTGAATCGTTTTAACAGATTGGGTATTCTCACCAACCATCGTCAAATTGTATGGCAACCAAACCATAAATGTGTTGTTTCTCAAGTGGCATCCCCCTAAACAAAAAATAAACCCGTGCTGAAGTAAAAACTTATTTAGAACAATACTTGAACCCCTGTCTGTCTTTCCCCAAATGAAAGATGCCCAAAAAAGTTGTCCTTATTACTATTACTATAAAAAATGTTTTGAATCACACTTGGTCACATCAAAAAATATAGTACGGTTATTTTTTCTACCCCCTGTAAATATATCCGCTTTACAGAGGAAAGAAAAAAAAACATAACAATGGAGAAATAGCCTATGTGAACTAACCTAACAGTAATCAGTTCTGTAAGTCAGTTTCACCTGTAGCCTTATCCCAGCCAGGAATCACAGGTTGGTGAATTATATTAGCTGGTAGCTAGTAACTGTGTAGAGGAGTAAGTGTCTATCTCAGGTTTCTCCTAGTGAGGTTGGGATATTACCTTTGATAAATTTCTCGGCTTCTTGCGGTTCATTGAACATGTGCCTGGTGCCGTTCACAGTAAACACCAGTCTCGCTGGATAAAACAGGCTGTAGGGAACCCCAGCGTGAATGAGGCTTGCAGTCTGCCTACCTTGGGGCTCATATCTAGAGAGATGTGTACGGGGTAGCCCTTGTAGAGTAGGCAGCCTTTGGACCTGGACAGTTTGAGGATCTTCTCTTTGTCAGACTATTAGTGTAGGCAGACAATTAGGGCTTGTGGACGTTCTCTCTGCAGCCTTGGAGCCAGACTCCTGTGTGCCCAGTCTGTTATGATCGGCAAATCAAAGTTTTCAGCACAAAGCACTTCAGGGAAAAAACTGGGCCACAAAGCGGCTCAGACTCCCCACCTCACTGCCCTCTGTAACACCAACTATACACCGGTTTTGTCTTGGCAGCTTGTATTTTTAAGGTCTGAGCATTTTTCCTCAAATTCTTGCAGTCCTTTGCCAGTGTCTCGTATCTTCTTTCTAAAACTGCAATGTTATCAGTTGCCTCACTCAGTGATTTCTCCATTCCTTTTTGTGTGCTTGCCATTACACTCCAGAGTGTGTTAATGTCTGTTTGAGCTCCTTGACAAAGAGAGGAGATGTCTTTCTGTATTTAGTGGTGCATATCCTCTTTTTGTGATTTGTTGTCACTCATCATTACCTCTCGGTAGGTTTGCAGCTCGTTCCAAAGTGTCCTCACCGAGATCAGCAAGTCTGCTTCACACTCTTCATCAGCCATCTTGCGTTTACTCTTGGTCGGCACTGGTGTAGTTTGTATTGTTTTCTGTGCGTATCTTCTGCGGTTCCCTTTTTTCATGACAGGCTGTGTAAAAATACTTGTAAAAGTTTAGCAAAGCTGCCTCTACCTGCTGTCTACTCCATTCGATCCCTTACTGTTGATTTTATGGAAACTCTGGAAGATCCAGGCAATGCAGGGACCCACACACCTAAAGTGCCACATGCTTTATCTAATTTTATACAGTGGCCTTAGCCCTGATAAGTTTGAGACAAAGGATATCTGCGTGTCTGATCACAAGCTGGTTTTATTTGGATTGATTCTGTCTCAGCCTTCTTTTATTAATAATGTACCTGTTTGTAGCAGGGTTAAACAAAACCGACACTGTTCAGATATCTCTCATAAAGGTTATGGTAACATATTAAACTATTAAAGAGCACAGCTGATACAGCCAGTTAGGATTACTGTGTCCCTATAGCATTAGAAAAACTGTAACCTTTTTGAGGATATTCACACAGGGTTGGTTTTGTTTAAATGAATAGATGCTGACACTAGCTAGCTAACCTTAGCACCCACTCGCTAAAGCCAAAACTTTTTCCCTTTCTTCTGTCTTGTCCTTCTCGTCACTAGGGAAGCGACAGAATGAAAGTTTGTTATTTTTTTTACTCAGATCTGTTTTAACTACATGGGACACAGCACAGTGACATATTAAGAAGAAGAGGCTTGGACCCAGATATGGTATTTTGAGGGTTCTACGTCTCGGCTTAAAAACTGGACAGCGTCCCTCATCTATGTGTAGGCTAGAGATACATTGCGTGAGCTTTGGCCGTGGCTTGAGTCACTTGCTACATGCTGTAGCCCCACCGTTAGCAGTTTAGCCCCAGGCCTCTGGCTGCGCTGCATTTTACGTCACTTGATGAAAATGTGATGTCATTTCAAGCGAAAAGCATCTAATTGTCTCTTTCCATAATGCATAACGGGTCAGAACATAATAACATATGTGTTGTTATTCAACAGCTTGTGGAAAAAAAACAACCACTAGCTTTGCCACTCTTGCTTTAGCCATTACTGTGCTTTGTACACTGATCTGCGTTGCAACCCAGAGCTTGTGTGCAATGCGTCCTGGTACATGTAGGCACTGCAAGAACGGCTGTGATGAATCAGATCCTTTAATCGTGCAGCATGGAGAGAAGACTTCTACAAGTGTTCTCTGTTGACAGTCTGTTTTTCTGAGAGTTATATACTGTTGCTGTACAACTCATTTGATCATCTTTTCTTGTCTGGATTACCGCACTCCTGCAAGAATTACTCTCAGAAACACAGAAAAACAAGACATTTCAACACATTCCACATCAGATTTTAAAGTTCACTCTCTGCAATGTCTCTCATAAGATGTAGTTAATTCAGACCCTATTCAAAAACCTTATTCAGTTCCCACATTCCTCCCTTTGACACAAAGTGTCAACACTAAATTTGGTGAATTGAATCAAAGTGTCAAAAACAAAATCGAATTGATCACTCACAAAACTGATCATAAAATTGGAAAACTGATGATCATTGTTTTTGACAGAAGGAAATTGTTATCATTCACAGTAGAATTCTAAAAGAAAAGAAAAATGGATAGTCAGTATTCCTGGCGCCCAATCTGTTCTCTCCTCATTGACAGGCTGAAGTAGCAATTTAACATACAACGATGTCTGTTCTTCCCCAGCTACCCCACTTATCCATCACTACGTAAGGGCTCACATACAAGTCAGTGCACGGGTACAGAAACATAAAGTAATACACGTGAAAAGTGGTGAAGCTCCCCTTTAAAACAGTGGAGATGGAGTTTTATGACCACCTTACACCAAATGACCACAAATCTAGCAAAACTTGTAACAAAAATTTAAGTTGGACTTTGCTTGATATCAGAAATTGCTTTAAATGCATTAAAGCAGTAGCCAGTAAAACTAATGCAGTCTGATACTACTAGGGCTGCCCTGAATGCCATTTTTCAGGCTCTGCAGCTTTAGAAGTAATGAACAGAGAATATTCAAAGCTTCAGCCAAGCGTAGTTATACTCGGCCCGGGTCTCCCTATTAACATAGTCAGTGTGTGCACAATGTCCCTGGATATATGTTGCAGTCACTTCTTTAACATGCACCACATATTCAGGTTTTTCTTTACTTCTAAAAAGACAGTATTGCTGCCTTGCTGTTTACATAGCTAATGAAAATGAATACTCCACCAATATCATTGTTTTCATGTAGCTTTGCATACTGTGATTAAAGAACACAGCCTCCCTTTCTCATTTGCTCTTTCATTTGAGGGTAGGACCAGCAGCAAGGTTTTGTTAATGTGCTTCGACTTGCAGAGCAGAGATCCTCAGCAGACAAGATGAAGCTCTGAATTTACACAAAATCCAACAATACAGCCCATTACTGCAGGAGAGTGCAGAGGTGTGTGCATGCTTATTGGACAGACTGATGGAAATGGTCGTACGAACTTGTCAGGGCCTTACTGACTGACTCACCATTGTCAAAATGCACATCCTTGAGTGAAGTAGCATAGTAATTCACACTCCAGAACTGAAGGCAACACTGGCGAGCTGGATGTCAAATGCTATGAAATGAGAAGAGAAATAAGAGCAGCAATTCCATCAAACTTCAGAAACCAAGCGTGCTTGCTTGTGAAGATCATCTTTCTGAAATACAAGTGTAAGTATTGTAGTTTAAGACGCTTTACATAATGTGTTGTACAAACAGAAATTATTAACAAATGAATATGTAATTAGTAACTTAAGCTAATTAAAATAAAAAAAACAGGAACAATTTTCAGTGTGTTTTTTGTTAGCAAAATAAATGACATGTTCATAAATATGTTTAAACTACATTCATAAATACAGCTCATAAAT
>JAQFJA010000026.1:2104627-2116757 GCA_029874485.1 Naso brachycentron | reverse complement strand
CCGATCTTCAAAAATGCTTAGTTTTAGTTTAGTTTTTATTAGTTTTAATGTTGGTTTTAGTCTTTGTGTTTTTTTTCCCTACCTTAGCCCTCACCGATGCCAACTCGGCTGGTTTAAGTTACCGGGAGAGGGGCATGGACCGACACAGGTAAAGGGAACGAAGGGGGAACATAAATCTTGAAAACAGATTCAGTATCCACCCAAAATACCATGACAAAAAAAAACCTAAAAATATTTTCTCTATTATTTTATTTTAGTTAGTTATGTTAACCCATAACACAGTTTTAGTTAATTGCCTTTTTTTTAAGCCTCATTTTTATTTGTATTTTAGTTTGTGTTTTAGTTTAGAAAATGTTTTTTTCTACTCTAGTTTTCATTAACAATAACGATCGTGAGCAACACACTGTATGCACATACTGAAGACATATTGTTCTTTTATGACGATTGCGCAGCCAGATCTGGGGCTCCGATTAGACTGTTCTGGACTAAACCAATCCAATGAACAAGCTTCAACAAAAAAATAAACATAAATGATAAATTAAGAAAAATAAAAATAATCCAACACAAAGTCTGAATGAAAAACAAGGATGAAATGATTTTAGTGAAATTTTTTTTTTAAATATTTCCCATAAACCCTTGTGTTCTTGGGTTATGGGATCCTTGGTTGAGAGGAGTTCAACTACATCAAGTAAATAAATGAGTGAAGGCGCACGAGTGCTGAAACAAATGTGAGTTTCATTGGTCTTATTGATTGACGTTCAGGACTCAGTTGCAGGATTTTACAGATTGATCACAGTAAGTGCAAGGTATCGATTCCCAAGGTTCTCTAACATGGTTGATCATGACCTCTGTAACATTCTGCACTTACTCTCCTCCATCCTGCAGTAATTCTTCATTTCTGAGTCAGACACACTCTCTTCTGCTTCTGCTTCCACTTCTTTCTACTTTAGAGTAATTCTTTACTCTGTCAGGATCAGATTTTTTTTTTTTCATTTGCACTCACTGCAGCCCTTTCTTTGAACACTTTGTCTCTCTTAATTTTTCACTTTTATGTTTGACCTAGTTTATGGAAGTGTATTTATTTGTCATAATTGTAAAAAGTTACTCAAACTGAAATTACTGTTTCGCTGCTTGCCACTAACGGACATTACAACACATGAATGAGTACCACATTACATCCTAACACAGAAATTACCACTGCAGAGTGATTTATTTAATTAATTTGCGACCCAATCCTGACCTCATCACGCTCTCTCCCGCCTTAGTCTGAATGCAAAATAATGTGACTTATTGCTAAATTCACTCAAACAACTCTGCTTGCACTCGCCTCCATCAAATTAATAGAACACAGTCTTTGCCACTGATCTTGACCCATAACTAATTTTCTTCAGTAGCTCCCTCTATTTCCTGTCTGTATTGCGGCTGATGGTTCCTCTAAAGTCAATGCAGCAAGGCCCTTTGAGTTATCTGGACAATGAGCCATTTGCCTCGCTCTCCTTCTAAATCCCTGTACGAGTGATAAAATGTTCTCTTTCCTCCTCATCGATCCTCGAGGTACTAAGAGACTTCCTTGCTGTTTTTCATAGCTCATTGTCCTCCTCATTCTTCTCTCACTTTGCTGCTGCCTCCACCTGCCACCACATCAAGGTTGGAGAGTTACAGATTCCAGGGGCAACCCGGGTAACGTTGTGCAGCACAGAGTCAGCTGCAGCAGACTGTACATGCACATTTGTGATATATATATCTATATATATATTTATAATCTTCTTATGACTGCATGCACCGAACCACAACGTCTGTGCTGTGACACTTGGCTTCAGTATTTCTGAAGTGGGGTTGTATGAGGTACTTATGCACAGTCAGTCTGTTACCTTCAGCAGATGCTAATCAGTGGTGTCACTTTAAGGAGAAGGGGGGAGAAATCTCTGCAGCAGTAGTCGGCATTGTACTGCTGCAGACGGGGTCAGCAAAAAAAACAAACATTTTTTGTCACATATAGTAATGTTTAGCTAAGAAAACTTAATATTCATTCAACTGCAAGTTAAATTAAGATTTTTCACCGCTTTAGTTGAAGGCAGCTTGAGGATCTTTCTGAAGCAGAGGACGTCAGCGCCTCATATACGGTCTGTGTTACCAACCATCCAGAGTTCCCAGCATTACTGAATGCTGGTGTCCTTCAGAGCTTCTTCAATTTTCCAAGGATAAAGTGGAAAAGACATCCTAGACCATAAAGGCCTAAACTGATTTTTCAAAGTTTTTGGTTCTCACTTCATTTTTGTTACATAATGACTGATAGATATGCGCGGTGTCAAAACTCTTTTATGTCAATAATATTAAATGTTACCCCATCAACCTTACTTTTGTTAGCTGCCAAAACAAACGGCGCTCTGGCAGCAAATTAAAGTGGTGAAAAAAATTCTAAATTCAGTGTGCATTTGGACAGACTGATTTTTTTGGGTAAGCATTTATATATGTGGCTAAAAACGTTTTTCTGCTGACTCCGTCTGCATAAGTACCTCCTACAACCCCAATTCAAAAATACTAAATAAACTATCATTTTAAAGATAGCACAAGTGCGCCCTCTGCAGACATAATGTTGTCATCATTATCATCATCCACACCATGCGGTGGACATATTCTACGTGGATTTAATTATATATCATTTTAAGTTAGCTCTATATCATTTTAAAAGTTAATAAAATGCAATATTTTGTACACAAATTAATTAATTACTTCAGAAAGGGGGTGGACTTTCAGATTCGGCCTCAAAAGTCATCATGGCTGTCTACCACTGATCCAACATTGTGGTCTTCTGTAATGCCCGCCTGTTAATTTTTTAATTTTTTTCTTTTTTTTCAGAAAAACAACGTATCTTGACCCAACATCAGTTCACCTTCCCATCACTTCTCACCCATTCTCTCTTTCTGCAAATCTCTTTCTCTCTTTCCAAATGTGCTGTCGATCTAGGTTAGCACACAATGCTTTATGCCTTGCTTTCACCTCCAGGGCGCAAGAAACCTCTCACTGTGAGAGAAAATTAGTTTACCTTCAATTAGCATATTACTCCAATTAGTGTATTACCCTTCGCCCCATTATCACTGATGTCTAATGAACAAAGGCTAATTAGAAATTAATCTGCTTTTCTTTCTCTTAATACAAATGACCTTCAGACAGTGAGACAGAGTGACACAAGGTTTTTGTTTGTGAAAATTAATCATTAATTGTTTCAAAGTTCAAAAGTGTTATCACCCAACCAAGAAGAGAATCAACAACAAAGCCAAATTTCATACTGCGAAACAAAGGTCAGGCGGTCCGGAAAAACAGAAGCATCTACAGCAGGAAGTTTGATGAAACAAGAAGGTTTGAAGTTGACTCCAGACTGACACTGTTTAAACTTACATTCTGAATACGTTTCATTGACTTTTAAATGCTTTGAGACATCTTTTTCACTTAAAAGACCTACAAACTATAACTGCAAGTTTAGTTTAATGTTAACTCACCCTTCCCAAGCTAAAATGTTGAGTGTATGGTAACAAAGTCATTAGGAGAAAACTTCAGTAGCTGCCTCACTGACCAGGAAAAGAAGAGCAGGTTCAGTTGGTGCGGTCGAGTTTATGAAGCTGTAAGGTCGTGTTTATTTTATAGCTGACAGGAAAGAAATGGGTTTTTGTTGACCTGACTTTGTAATTAAATGCTAATTAGAAAATGACATGTAAAAATGTGCTGTATGAAAAAGTGCTGACACATTTTGGAGTGGTTATTACTGATGGTGTTGCACTCAGGAAGGGTTCAGTTGAGACTAAAGACGTGAAAAGCTGCTGCAGAAGTAAGAAAAATTCTATCTTTGTATGTCAATTAAATTTGTAAACCTTTGCCTTGATAAAAAGAAGGCTGCTTTTCAGCTGCAGAGTTATTCGTCGGATGCTTAAACACTTAAATGCATTACAGCACAACAAGCAAACACAAGATTAACAACCTCCGAGCAGCCAGCCGCAGACTTTTCAAATCAAATTTAGCGAATGAGCAGCTTGCAAAAACACCAGTTTGACCCTTGACAACTAATTTTTAAAAGCATGCATGAATGATAAAGATAAGAGAAGGAAAAGAAAAAGATAAGGAGGACTTCACACAGCTGAGGGTGAGTGTTGTGAATTGGCCTTTTTTAAAATGTCTTACAAACCACTTGAAGCACTTAACAACACCAGCCAGAATTAGTTATTCATCAACACATTCACACACTGACAAGGTGCCATCGACTGTCCAGGAGAAGTAACCGCTGACAGACACACACAATCACAGGAGAGAGTAGACTGGGGTTTAATATTTTGGAGAATATTAGACTGCAGCCGCCAGGGATGCAACCACCAACCATCTTGTCAGTGGATGAGCACTTTACCTGTTAACCACAGCAGACACAGCCGCACATGTATTCAAAGAATAATGGAATGCAGCGCTTTAAGAGGTTGGTATGCTCCGGTATGCAATAAACTTCTAGATTTTACCCCCTGACCTCTAACAAGTTCCCGGTACCCTTTCCTGTCCTCTCCATGTCAGTGTGTCCTGGTGATTCATAATTACACTTGGGCGGCACGGTGGGGCGGTGGTTACAACTGTCGCCCCATAGGAAGACGGTCCCTTCTATGTGGAGTTTGCATGTTCACCCCATGTTGGCGTGGGTTTCCCCCACCATCAAAACATGTATACAGGTTTATCTCCAATCAGTACCTTTGACTGAGGCACTGGCTCAGAATTTGGAGTTGGTCCGGGCGCTGCACTATGGCTGCCCACTGCTCCTCAGGGATGGGTTACATGCAGCGAAAAAATTTCACTGTACACTGTATATGTGACAAATAAAAGTACTTTTACCTTTAAATTACATAAGGGTGCACTACATGACGCTCTCCTCTTTCTTTTCTTGCGGACTACGTGTTGCTCACTCGTTTGTGCTCACGGAAGTGAAACGTCACATTAACGCTAACACACAAGTCACAACAATGTTGGATGAACGAGGAAAAGCAAGGGAGTAAAAATAGACGTAATGTTGGCGTGGCTCGAGAAACGGCACTAAGAGAACGTTAACCCGGAGCAGATTCTGATGATGACACAGCTCTCTGACAGTCAAATACACATAGTCAAATACTGAAGTACGAAAACTAAAAGTATGTTTGTTTTATAAATTAATTTTGTGAATAATCAGCATTATCTGTAGAAATTCAGAATGTAGACTTTTATTTGATGACCGTCACCGAAAAACCTATGGAATGACAAAATGAAGCTGCAGTCAAAGAAAAAGACTGATGCAGTTTGTGTTTCTTTGAATTTTATTTAAAGTCACCAGGGGTCTATGTTAGGAATCTCCAATTTATATGCTAATAATAACAACAACAACAACAACAATAATATTAACAATAATAATAATAACAATAGAGTGCGTTTAATAGTGCTTTTCTATCACTCAATACTCAAAAGTGATCCACCACCACCAGTATGTAGCACCCACCTGGGTTAAACACGGCAGCCATTTTGCGCCAGAACGCTCACCACACACAGGTTGAGGTGGAGAGTGAGATGAATGAATACGGCATTTACATGAAGGGGATGATAATGAGCCAGGTTGGGAATTCAGCCAGGAGCCCCCCGCTCTTTGCAACAATTTTGCATAGTTTTTGTTTTTTTAGCATTATCATGAATTTTTAATCTTGTATATCCTCTAAGCATCATCGTCATTTAGATTTAAGATTGACATGTTAAAACTTTTGTCTCTGACTGACATATTTATTATTAAATCCAATAGATAATCCACTTATGGATCCACCAAGTCATCAAAGCATTTTGGCCTTATGGTGCTCTGATGAGTGAAGTTACTCCAAATGAGCCCCAAAAGGTTTGTGTTAAAAGGTTACAGGTGTTATTTTCATCATTTCTGAGAATGGTGGAAAACATAGTGGTAACCCTGAAACTTATTTACTCTTACTGCAACAAGAAATATGAAAACGGCATAAGGAAATATGTTCAACTGTCAGCTGTATCAACCATAAGTTACTGGCACATAAGCTTATTTCCTACTTTCTTCTTCTTTTGTTTCTGAATTATGTGTTAAATTATGGTCAAAAATGTGAAATGAGCTCTTCCAGTTTCATAATGACATGACACTGAAGATGATCTTTGAGCTTATGGATATGAAATGTCATCATTCATTACTCATATAACTAACTAATATAAGACATTTGTGTAAATTTTGTCTTTATTAGTGTATGAACTCTTGAGTTATTGCCAAGCACGTTTGATCTTTGACGACCCTAATAAATTCATCTTTGGATCCATGGGGATAGTGGTCGACCCGTAACCCGCAGGACTCAGGAATGAACCTGTGGGTCACGTGGATTTGAGTCAGCTTTGCAAGAAAATAGCACGGGTCTTTGCGGGTGACTTAATGACTGAGAAAGCATTTATCAAAGATGGTCTAACAACCTGAAGAAAAACTTACAAAACTTGTGTGTGTTCAAAGTTTAAACTTGTTGAAATGTTTAGACCTCTTGCTGCTTTATTCAACAATAAGTGGCAAATGGAACAATTTGTTTATTTTTCATCTACTTTATTTTGCCTTGATCCTCCTTCTTCTTAAAGCGGGGACAAAGAGAATAGAGAGAGCGAGCTCTGTTTCTCTCCTTGTCTCCCAGCAGCAGCTTCAGCACCATGGACAGCGCCCACACAGCCCAGTCAAGAGCAAACATGGTGCATCATGGGTTTTTTTTGTTTGTTTGTTTTTTTGTCGGGTCGGGCTTGGCATGGGTAAGCCTGGTAAACCTGACCCATAAACACTCAGTACACTTTATTCATTTAATATTGTGTAATTTTCAATAATAAGGTTTTTTTTGGTAGATTGGTTCACTTCGTGAACAGGCCTGTGCCACGACCGAAATACGGCAGACAAGCGTTTGAATTCTACATCATTACACTTAACTAGATTGGTCTGGCCAAAAATTTCCTTGCATTTCTAAGGACGACCCTCACTGCCAGACTGAATCTTAACAAAATCTAAGCTTAGCAAAAAGAGGATGGAGCAAGGTTGGGTACGGGTTGTTGATTAGTCTAGATTTTAAGGGGTTGGGTGGTGCAGGTTGGCTCTCATAACAGATTATGTGGGTGTGGGTGTGAAAAAAAACACATGACCCGGGCATCACTACAAGGGGACACCTCTGCTTAAATTTGTAACATAAAATCCCTTCAAGCACTTTGGAGGTCATCATGTTTAGACAGACGGCTGCATGTAGATACAGTAAGCTACAGATGAACTGTGTTTTACCTACAGTGTTACAGAAGTTTGTTTTTAAATTTCTCTGAAGTACGTCTGTGTATTATCATGAGTTACCAGAAACTCTTTCAAATGTTCATTTTAAATGATTTGAGCCACACACACGAAATTCTACTCACCTACACTTACATCTTCGGCATTATGTAAACACTGTTTAACTAACATCTTTATGTCATATCTACCTTCCTGTGTTGCCACAACAGTAACTTCTGTCTGTGCTTTGATTTGGATTGGATATGAGTTTATAGTGTAAGACAGTCGAGACAATGTGCCAAAAGCTTTTTGCCACATTTGAACACACAACATCAGAAGTGCAGTTCATCAGTCAATGGTATAAATGACTTTGCTGTACTGAGGGGCTGTTGTGTGTCTCTCCACCAGGCATACATTTGGCAGCAGCTTAATAACCTCAACAGACAAGTCAACCACTTTTCCTGTGGCCATCTTTCTTTTAACTTGTCTGCCTCTTTTTCTGTCTCCATCCATCTCTGAAATGTGTTGGCACTGTGCTCTCAGTCTCTTCTCCCCTCTGTCCAATCCAAAAATCAGTTTAGTGCTCTGCTGTCTGACCTCCCGCCCTTTTTGATTTTCCCCATTCAGTCCCAAATGACAAACTGACATAACTTCACCTCCTCTCCAGCCTTACTATTTTTCTCTGTCTCCAGCTCCCTAAAAGTTTCACTGTGCTTAATATTGAGCGAGACTGCCTGTCATCACTGCCAGGTGGACAGGGCTTGTCACAGATAAGATTTACAAGCATGCCAAGTATAGTACCATGCCTTTGTATCTGTCATCCTTTGCATTCATTCATCCACGCATTTCCTCTGTCCCTTCTTCACAAATAGCAGAGTTATATGTCAAAACCAAGCCTCTGTGCCTATCTATCTAATCTAATCTGGATCTCCCTCAAGTCCTGTCCACACTCCACACATCCATCCATTGAGGGCATTCTGTCATCCTTTCATTTTGAAGTAAATGTCGCACGCAGTTCCCCTGGCTCATGACAATTCCTCTGGCAGACTCATATAATTTTTTTCAGTGCCTCACAGGTAAAGAAAAAAAAAAGGAGAAAACATGAAAAAGTTTGTTGCTTTGTGTCTGTGTAATCCTGAGGTCAGACTACATGATGTCAGCCCAATAATAGCCCGACCCGAAAGACGTAGAGCGTTCGGTAGGCTTGGAAATGATCAATTAGCATCAGGCGCAACTATCAATTATTTCATCTCGCGTACTGTGTCATAATAGATGACAATCGATGCCACATCTAGTACGACTCACGACCTCAAGACAGAAAGACTAGCATGTTTGATTTCCTGTTTATCTCCCATGACAGCTTGTCAGTGGCAGTGAGTGCATCTTTGCGGGTGACGTGAGTAACGTGTAGTCTGTCATGTCTCTCGGCAACGACGCAGCAGGAATTTATGACTCTTTAATTACTCAATCTGACACAGAGAACATTTTAACAAAAAAAAAGTCTCGTAGTCTGACCTCAGCATAACAGATGCAAAGTATAACTAGATGATAAAAGTGGGCAAAGATCTAGGGCTCTGTTTTCAAGCTGGCCCAAAACTGGTATAAGTGCAGGTCGAGGCGTATTGGTTATTTTGTACAGCGCAAGTGGCTTTTCTCCAGACCTGTGCCAAGTTGCTATTTTCGTGGACCAAAATGAACCTGGCTTCACTGAGCTGGATGGAGCAGCTCAAGAAAAGGTGTGTCGGTGAAGATGAGCAGGTGATTTGGAAATTTGGTGTCATGTTTGAGGTGAACCTGAACTTGCACCTCCACCAGCCCAGAGCAGGTCTAAGTGCAGCACAGCCAGCGGAGCGCTGTTTTCAGGAGCTTTAGAGGGTTTGGTGGATGTCCTTTGCATTTTCTCCCACTTACATGAATAATCAAAACAATAATTTTGAAGACACCCTTTTGTTTCATTTAATCATGTCAAATATTAAGCTGATTATTGAATTGAATGTGAATCAGGCAGTTGATGTGCGTCATAACGTGCTGGACAGCGGTTCTCATAGCACCAGCGGAAGAACCCTTTATAATATTAGTTAACTCTTCCCGAGCCAGTTTGACTTCATCAGCCTGTGGAAGCTTATCTGTTGTACCCTAAATTAGGCGATTAAGAGCCTGAACCTCTTAGACAAGTATGTTAGTTTAATTCCTGTGTGAAGTTTGGCTGGCGGCCCCGTCTCCTCCTGTCTGCGTCACAGCGACAAAAAAGGAAAGAAGAGAACTGAAAAATATCGCCACACCTAGATCCGCCCACTGCACCCAGAACTTAGACCTGCGTCTGCAGTGCGCCCTGACAGACGTAAATAGAGCCTCCTGTGTCTGTTTCATTATTTTTACAAATTTTGGTCTTTCAGTCATCGCCATCTTTGTGTTTCTCGGACAGTGTTTCCTCCCCAAGCTGCCACGGAACAAAAATAGAGACCAGGTTTGGCTGCTGGACTGCGTCAAGGCCCCATATTAAATTAACTAAATATAAATATATGCACAGACTGAGGACTGCAAACTGTGTCTACTATTTTTTTTTATTGTGTAGTCTAGTCTATCATCTTAACATACTTGTTATAACAATATCATTACATGTTTACATGGTCCCTATCTTAGCTTAGCATGGTAGCATGTTTAGCCTTCTCTAACTACAGTTGAACAAAAAGTACATCAGAGGCTGATGGCAGTAGTTTTACTTTATCAGGTGTTCATTCATAAAGTCAAGTACAGTATAATGATGCTAGGTGAAAATTTAGAAAGCCAGTTGTATGACAACTCAAACAGGCAAACAGGGAGTGCAGTAAGTGTCAGTGTGAGCTCCATGCTAGCTCCGAAGGCTTGTCGGACATAGCAACAGTAGCTAAGGGGGAGCGTGGCTTAGGGAAAGGTCAATTTACATGGCAATCCATCCTGTTGTTGGCAAGATATTATGGCTAAAATTTAAAATGTCAAACTATTGTTGCTGGAGGAAAAGATATGGGATCACCATATCACATCTGTACAAAATTAAAACTGTTATAAAAATTAATGTAAATGGTGGATCGAGCTGCCAACTTGCCAACACTGCAATCCAAAGACTAAAGTGTCCTGTGGCAGCCAAAGAGTGATGTATTCTTGTTTCCCTGAGCACTGCTGACATTGTTTTGTGTATAAAAGACCACAACATAAAAAAAACTTGAACTTTATTGACAGAAAACCACAGTAACAGACACAAAGTGGGAGCACAGACTGTGAAGATCATGAACTTCTTTGAACATCATGCAGCCTTATCTTTCTCTGTCTATCTGTATTCCTCTATCTGCTCATTCACTGATATCTCTCATCCTGCTCAATCTCTGTCCATCTATTTAGTTATCTCCCGCCGGCCCTTCCTAAATCAATCCATCTATGTAGCTCTCCATCACTATATCAATTGATCCCTCCCTCTGGCCTTCCATTCTCCATCATCAGTCCCCTGCGTCCCGTTATAGAAAGCCACACTGCCTCCCCTGCAGGCAGACATTTCTTTCAACCCTTTGGAAAGTGTATGGAGCGTTAGCAATCGCTGTATTCTGAAAAAAACAACTCTACTTCAGTGAGGGTTGGTGTCCTTTTTCTGTATGTCGTGACAGTTCTGAACATATTAAAACAGTGAGGTTTGTATGTTTGGTTGTTTATGGTCTTGACAGACAAAACCTCCACCTGTATTATTTTTCTCCAGCCTCCAAACTTTTTATCTATCTGCTTGTTGTTCTTATACATCATAGTAAAAAACAAGTAATCATATGGCCACTGACTACTCTTTAAGAAAAAATTCATTTGCAAAAAAAAACAAAACACACACAAGTAAATAAAATTTCTAAAAGTTATTCAAACAGTGCAACATTTTATAATTTGCCATCTGGATGGAGGGGGAGGTGAGATGCAAAAAAGTCGGGTGGCTTCCAAAATTTACACAACAAATCTGCCCGCATTCGGCATGTGATGATAACATACCTGGCAGTCTTAAAAAAAGCTCCTCTTGCTGTTCCCCAAGGAACTATTCAATGAGGCAACGGACAACTGCATCCATTTTTTTTCGAAACACTCCAAACTCCAAACTGGAAATATTGTCTTTTCACTTTTCATTACGTGATTAATTCTTCAAACAAATCATAAAAAAAATTCAGTGTCTTCCGTGACTTTGATAATGGTTTAGATGCCCCATAGAGAAAAGTTGAGTAATGAATTAATAACATGATTTCAAGTACTTTGGTGAAATAAGAACAAAAATCTGAACCAGTAATCAGTTTAGGTGTCTGTGGGCCACCATCAACTGTTTTACCCTGGAATTGCTTCGGATCAATAAATGTAGTAAGTGAAAACTGATCATTTTTTCATATGTTTATTTGCATCAGCTATGAGTTTTTTCTCTGCTCTCTGGCATCAAATGGCCTTAAACTCGGGGGCTCAGCGTTAAGAGGGACAGCACACTGCTGGCTGCCGGGGGGCTCCATGGTAGTTTCTGAAGCAACACTACTCAACTTTGGCAGCGGCCCACTGCTTCAAAAAACAAAACTCAATGATGCACGCTAATACGTCACATAAAACAACAATTTTAGTAACACCGGGTCATATATTTCAGAGAAAATGTCCTCTGGTTTTCTCTCTGGTGTCCTATGACTGCTCTGTCTGTCTGCAGCCTTTTATTTAGCAGAGCTGTCACCAACAGTGACCTGCTGCTGTAGTGTCAGTCTGCAGGCAGCCCACATGTTGCTTCCAGGAACCTCCGTGAATCACAGAGTTGAGGCAGAGCAGTTGAAGGACATCAGAGGGAAAACCAGAGGACATTTTCTC
>JAQFJA010000026.1:2049982-2060812 GCA_029874485.1 Naso brachycentron | reverse complement strand
AATAAATTGAAAAGGCTATTCTGATTTAAATTTTTTCAACTCACTTTGCCTGCTGGATTATCAATGTAAAGTGATGTGATGTATTAAGACTGCCCAGATAGTACACAGCAACTTGTATTTTAGCTCTGTTTTGATATTTTTGGTGAAATATGTGGAATATTGCAATATATCAAAAATATGCATCATATCACAGTGTATCTTGATGTATTGTATCCTGAAGTCCTTGTCAATACTCAGTCTACTCTCCACAGAAAAACCCCTAAATTACTTTGGATTCCATGTCTGTTCTTCTAGCGCCAACATGAGTTTGGTATTTTTGTTTAATTGATCTTCACAACTATTGCTTGACTGCCATGATATTTGGTTCATACATTTATGTTGTAATAGCTTTCATGTCCCCTTTTTTCTTGGGCTGCACCTACAGTTTATTTTTTTATTGATTAATCTAACGATTATTTTTTAAATTAGTCAGCTAATCTAGTGATTATTTTTTGATTAATGTAAAGACTATTTTTTTGATTATTGATTGTTTTTTAAATTTACTTGAACATTATAACAGTGAATTTTCAATAAAACATTTTAAAAACATCTTATTAATTTTTCTCTAGGCTACTTTATTCAATCATTTTCTTTTAAAAGAGAAACTAAAAGAAACAAAGGATACATCGGTCAGTGCTTAATTTCTTACTGTAAAATGCAGTATGAAATTAAAAATCGCACGTTTCTCAGTGGGATCAGCCCTGAAGACAGGATTTATTTACTGCACACAGACGCATATTAGTAGGTGATACATGGAATGTAGGCTACTGTAAAGCCTTTGTCATAAAGGCTGCCTCAAACACGGCTGCTGCAAGCCCTGAAGTTTGCCTCTGTTACTTATGAATAAATATGTTGATGTGATTTTACCTTACACACACTCTGAGGGAGGGAGAGAAAAGAGATGCTTGACCAGCCTGCTCCTCTCCTGTTGTGTGTGTGTTTGTTCTCTTTATGACTGGAAATATTCAGATACAGAAATTAAAACACAGTTTAACAGCGGTTAAAAGCCAGGGGGACGAGAAGCCACTAATTATTTATGAAATTAGTTTTGTAGTCCATCCACTTTTGCTCAGGCCCAGCCTGACTAAAAGCATTTTATTTCTAGCTAAGCCATGGGACTGTAACCTTTGTTAAAGCCAGTTTTTAAAATGTACGTGCGAATGAAGACATTTAATAGATGAATAACGTTAAAGTCGAGCTGAAGTCAAAAATGCATTTTCAAACCTTTAGGACCATATCTCTGCTCTTATTGTAGTCAAATTTGACAATACATTACCATACATGAAGTATTTCGTATTTTTATATGAAAGTTTGCCACTTCCGTCTTTCATGTAAAAAAAATCTCCTGGGTCCCTGATGTCATTGTCTCTGGCCTTTATTGGTTGAATCAATGGTTGAATTCAACCACTTACATCACGCCAATCCACCTGTCAATCATTTTGCAGTTCCTATATGTAGAGGGTGGGTCAGTTGGGATTTCTGTGGGTTTACCGTCAAGCAATAGATTGAGAAAGATAGCGAGAGATAAATAGATTTAGAGCGACAGATTTAGAGTGAGAGTGAGAGTGATAGTGATAATGTTGGTGAGAGTGAGTGACAGAGTGTTAGTTTAGGTAACATTAGTGAGCTTAGCTTTGCTAGCATGTATGCTAGTGTTGGGATTTTCAACTTAATATTTTGGCTATCAAAATTAATTAGTGATTATCATAGATAATTATTAATTAATTAAATAATAAGATCTAATTTACATTAGATTGCCTCAGGAGCACCACCCTTAAAAAGGGAAAAGATAGCCATTTCGTTGATTCAGTCTCATAAAAAGTACTTCACTGTCAATTTGGAATTTGATCAATAATTAACTTAATAACTAAAATCAAATTACCATGTTAACAGCTAGTAAAGGCTGAAGGTTTTAGGAGTTCTTGTCAATGAAGAGGTTGGCTGTTACATCTGCTGCTGCTGTCCGTTTGAGTGGGTGTGACGAGCTGAATGATTGCAGGTGTGCCAGAGCCAGAGCAGAGCAATCATCAGCTGCAAGTCATCCAGCTATCAACAAGCCTATAAGAGCTCAGTCAGGGGGTTTTTCAGAGCAGTTTGAACAAGTCCCTCAAAGACGAGCTGGTGTCTCACCCGGAACCGGGAGGGACTGGATGCTCTGATCGCCTTGGCCACCCGTGTCAACAACCGCATCCATGAGCGTTGGAGGGAGAAGACAGGTAAGGTAGCTCCTCCCATTACACCTTCTACCTTATCTCGTTTATCTCCTTCATCTGCCTCGGCTTCTCAGTGTCTTCCAGATCCCGAGCCCATGCAACTGGGCCGCGCCAGCCTCACTCTGGAGGAGCGCCAGCGCCATATTAGTTCCAAGAGTTGCCTGTATTGTAGCCAGGCTGGTCATTTTGTTGTCACCTGCCCTCTTCGTCGGGTAAAAGGGCCGACTCAGCAGTAGTTGGGGAGATACTGTTGAGTCATACTGATTGTCAGTCTCCCTTCAGACCCCAGCTCAATGCCTCCCTCCTGTGGCAGAACCAGTCATTACCTCTTAATGCTCTCCTTGATTCAGGGGCTGATGAGAGTTTTTTGGACAGCAATATTGTTGCTCAGCTAGCATTAGACACTGTACCCCTGGATTCACCTATTAATGCCAGTGCTCTCAACGGTAAATTACTCGCCCGTGTAACTAAAAGAACTGTGCCCATTCTCCTCAGAGTTTCTGGTAATCATCAGGAAATGATTAGTTTTCACATCATAGATTGCCCTAGCTCCCCGCTGGTCCTCGGCCATCCCTGGTTGAAACTACACAACCCACAAATCGACTGGTCTTCTGGAAAGGTAACCTCCTGGAGCAATTTCTGTCATGCTAACTGTCTGCACTCTGCCCCTGCACCTGCCTCTTCCCGTTCTTCGCCTGTTCCTGAGTCACCTGACCTGTCTTCTGTTCCTCAAGCTTATCACGACTTGGCCCATGTTCAGCAAACATCATGCTCAGTCCCTACCACCTCATCAGCCGTATGACTGTGCTATTGACCTGCAGCCTGGAGCGCCATGGAAGATTACATCCAGGACTCCTTGGCTGCAGGCATCATCAGGCCTTCATCTTCTCTGGTGGGTGCAGGTTTTTTCTTTGTTGGGAAGAAGGACGGGACACTCAGGCCTTGTATTGACTTTCAGGGCCTGAACAATATCACAATCAAGAATAAATATCCTCTGCCTTTGCTTGATTCTGCTTTTTCCCCTCTGCATGGAGCCAAGATTTTCACCAAACTGGACCTGCGAAATGCATACCATCTCATCCATGTCAGGGAGGGGGATGAGTGGAAAACAGCCGTCAAAACACCCCTAGGTCATTTTGAGTGCCTGGTGATGCCATTCGGCCTAACTAATGCTCCTGCTGTCTTTCAGGCATTCATCAACGGCGTTCTCAGGGACTTGATCGGACGGTTCGTTTTTGTGTATCTGGATGATATTCTCATTTTCTCTCCTGACCTCCACACTCACCAGATGCACGTCCGTCAGGTGCTCCAACGCCTTTTGGAGAACAAACTCTTTGTTAAGTCTGTGAAATGTGAATTCCATGCTTCCACTGTTTCGTTTTTGGGCTATGTCATCTCTCCAGGGCAGGTGAAGATGGACTCTGCTAAAGTTGCTGCAGTTTCGGAGTGGCCTGCACCCACGACCCGGAGGCAATTACAGCGGTTTCTGGGGTTTGCCAATTTCTACCGGCGGTTCATCAAGAACTATAGCCGCCTGGCAGCTCCCCTCACCGCTCTGACCTCCACCTCCACTCCGTTCCGTTGGACTGCAGAGGCAGAGATGGCCTTCCAAGATCTCAAGTGCCGTTTTACCTCTGCTCCCATTCTCACTCAAGTGGATTCCGAGCTTCAGTTTGTTGTAGAGGTGAATGTGTCAGATTCTGGGGTAGGTGCCATTTTGTCACAACGATCTCCCACTGACCATAAGCTGCATCCCTGTGTACTCCCACAAGCTGTCTTCATCTGAGAGGAACTATGATGTCGGCAACCGAGAACTTCTGGCGGTGAATCAGGCACTAAAGGAATGGCGTCACTGGTTGGAGGGAGCCAAGTTACCATTCATTGTATGGACAGACCATAAAAACCTAGCCTACATCCAGACAGCCAAACGGCTTAACTCCAGACAAGCCAGGTGGGCCTTATTTTTTGGAAGGTTTCATTTCTCTTTGACTTATCGTCCTGGTTCCAGGAACACCAAGCCGGATGCCCTGTCCCGTCAGGTCACAGCCGAATCACCTCCAGAACCGGACCCCATCCTGCCCGCGTCCTGCATCGTCGCTTATGTGACTTGGGACATTGAGTCTCGGGTTCACCAGGCCCAGCAAACCCAACCTGATCCAGGTAATGGGCCCCCTAACTCTCTGTTTGTTCCAGATTCTGTCTGCTCTGAAGTCCTCCAGTGGGCCCATTTCACCAGACTTACCTGTCACCCCGGGGTGGTCCGCACGCTGGCCTTCCTCCGTCAGCGCTTCTGGTGGCCGACCATGGACCGGGATACAAGGGACTTCGTCGCGGCTTGCTCAGTCTGCACCAGGAGCAAAACATCTACTCAACCCCCCTCTGGGTTGCTCCGCCCCCTACCTGCACCCGGTCATCCTTGGTCACACATCGCCTTGGATTTTGTCACTGGCCTGCCTCCTTCAAATGGTAACACTGTCATCTTGACCATAACCGACAGGTTTTCTAAGTTTGCCCATTTTGTACCCCTGCTCAAGATCCCATCATCCCGGGAGACCGCAGACCTCCTGGTTGCTAACGTGTTTCGTCTGCATGGCATCCCGTTAGATATTGTGTCTGACAGGGGTCCCCAGTTTATATCGCACGTATGGAAAGCTTTCTGCTCTGCTCTTGGGTATTCTGTCAGTCTTTTTTCTGGATTTCATCCACAGACCAATGGCCAGACTGAGCGGGCCAACCAGGAACTGGAGGCAGCTCTGCGCTGCGTGGTTTCGGCTAATCCCTCCCAGTGGAGTTCCGAGTTGCCATGGGTGGAGTACGCCCATAACTCGATCACCAATGCCTCCTTGGGTATGACTCCGTTTGAATGTTGTCTTGGTTACCAACCCCCCCGTTTCCAACTCAGGAAGAGGAGATTGCCATGCCCTCGGTTCAGGATCATCTGCACCGTTGCCGCCGCACGTGGAGGCGGGCACGTGGAGGCGGGCTCGTGCGGCGCTTCTGCGTGCCTCCACTAGGGCCCGGGCCTCTGCCGACTGTTGCCATCACAGCTCTGGTTGTCATCCATGCCCCGATCCTGTGAGCCCGATCCATTTCGATTCCCTCCAGAGGTGGTTCAATGCCCAAAGACATCGAAATAAGTTTGTTTAGGAAGGTTATAGTAGAGTCTTTTTCTGCCCCTTCTGGTATCTTGACAAATTATTACATCTGGACTATCTTTAGAGGTTGCCAGTCTGTCTGTCAGTAACCATATGTCTGATTTTGTGGCTGGGGGATTAGCTTTACTTGCTAGCTTGCTCGTCTTCCAGCCTACTCACTCATTCTTCAACCTCAGTCATGTGAAAAATGAGGGAGGATCATTTAGCGTCCACTGAGCACAGAGATTGTCATATTTCTTTCAAGTCTGCAGTTTCCTCCAGTATCTTACTCAACATTCCACGAATCTGAGCCATATTGTACTCATTGGTCTTGCTAGCTGCAGACTCTTTGCTAGCTGTTGCTCCCTCCTCATAGCACATGTTGACCCCTGGAGCTGAGTTTGGGGGGCAGAGCTTTCACAGTTTCCTTTGTTCCATATTACGACAGGCAGCCATTCTTGACGTAGTTCGGTTTCGTTTAACCTCTGCCTATTAAATCCATTTGGGGATTATTAAAGAATATTAACCTAAGAGCAGTGAGAGCTTAATTTGGCAGCCATCTTTGATCCCTGCATCATGTGACTTGCTTATGGCCGTTCTTAACACCTTAATGTCATTCATTTCAATGCAGTAATTTTAATTTTTATTAGTTATAACACTGGGCTCTGCTTTCCCTTCCAGAACATGAAAACCTGTGAGTGCTGAGGTCATTTAAAGGGACAGTTGGGTATGTTTCAAGTGTGGCTGTATGAGGTGCACATGCGCAGTCAGTCTGTGACCTTCTGCAGATCATGATCAGTGGCGTCTCTTTTAGGAGAAGGAGGAGAAATCTCTGCAGCTGAAGTCAGCATTGCACTGTTGTAGATGGGATCAACACAAAAACACTTTTCAGCCACATACATAAATGCTTAAAACATCAATATTTGTTCAATTGTACTCTAAATTTAGGACTTTTTCACTGCTTTAGTTTGCCATCAGACAGACGTTTATCTTTTGTTTAACAGCTGATTTTTAGGAGTGATACGGTGCGTGGCAAAGGCCGGCGCTAGTGGGCATAGTAATATATGGAGCAGTGCACCATCGCTGCATGCTCGTGCATCAATTTACAATGTTTTCATAAAAGCAATTCATTTATTGTGGACTAATAAGTCTAAATCATAGCAGAAACATTGTAAAGCACAACTTTTTCCACAAACCAGACAATTTTTCCATCTGATAAGAAAACCTTAACATTCTACACACATACACACCAGCTCTTTCTAAACATCTCAAGCTTCTCTTACTGTTGTCCGGAAGTGATATTTCTTCAATACTCTCAAGACTCATTTTTCCGTGGCTTTTGGATTTCCACTGTGTTTTTTGCTGGTCTTTTCCTGTTGGTGTATTTTCAAAGGCTGGATGTGGCCACCTGTCTCCACTCACATCCACGCTGATAGACTGTTTTCACTCTTCATTGTGGTATTGTTGGCTCCTCTCAGTCTTTCTAGTGAACGCTTCTTCAGTGTATTCTCCTGGATTTGTTTGGTCTTATGACTAGTTTTCTTTCTCTTGTCCGCTTCCAGTGCCTCTCGTCTTCAAGCTCCAGCACCCCAGCCACACACCGCCCAACCTCTCACCACCTGTGCCATAATGTGCCTGGAAGCCACACCACTCCTTCCCTGTTCACCACCGCCAGTACTGTAAGCTTCACGGCTTCTCTGCCTTTACCTGCAAACTCCAGTGCTGTAGCCACATGGTTTCCCAGCCTCAGCATCTCAATCACCAGCCTCCATCATACAATAGTCTGCCTGCTCCATCATCCTGCAAAACCTTACAGTGAAACTTTTTTCTCCTGTTCCCCTTGTCTCATGGTCTTGTTCTTGGGTCCAGGAGAAAACCTAAGTGAACCGATACAGAGTGCTTTTTTGTAAGGTTATACCTTTGAGAAGTATTTATTCCATTCACTGCCTGCATGTCCAAATGCTTTGGGCCAAAATATCATGGAAAAAAATGCTCTGCACAATGGGACAAAAATAAGTATTTAATTGCAAAGGCAAACTTCAGAGCAGCCTGTTTTCAAATGAAGCGGAGGTTTGGATCAAAATTCAACACAGGAGTACACACACACACACACACACACTCAGCAGTTTTCTTTGGGTTGGTTGAGACTATTCAGTGGGCAAGATCCAGCAGTCACGTCTTTGGCTCAATCCACTGGTTTGTTCTCCCTGTTTTATCTCTCTGTCATAGAAACCAACTCTCATCCTCTCAGAAAAAAGGATCATGTCGGTGTTGATGTCTTTCTGAGTGAATAACAAAGAACAAAACATCGACCAACAATAGAACCTCCGCCTCAGTGCAGATTAAATGTCTGCGTTATCTCAGCAGGATGCTCTATTTTAACACCAAAGGCTGAAATGACTCTTCAACAAAGGTGCTGCTGTATGTCAGGGAGAACTTCACAAGAAGTATTTTTGTAACCCTGGAATCAAAACAGCTGCTGAGCTTTATTTATATAATTCACTGACTCATTCTGATGTGTGAGACAAGTCGAAAAAGTGGATCGTTTCTGCCTTTTTTTCTGTACAACTGTCTTTGTTATGATGCACTGATGACAGATTTCTCTTTTACCCGACTGACAAGAAAATATGAAACAGATGTCATGTTAAAGAAAAGAGAAATGTGAATAGTGACATGTTCATTATCTTTGTAGCATAGCATAGCTGAAGACCAAAATATGCCTGTAGTCAACAAAAATCATACCTTCTGTGCACAGGCTGCACATTTAAAGCAATACAGTTCATCACACATGAAACACAACAAAAAGACCTCAAACCTTAAAAAAGGATTCAGGTCACTTGTATGCAGGACTGTGTGTGTGGAGTTACATGTGGTCTGCATAGACAGCTGTAGTTGATTTAAATATGCAGAGCCTGTTACAAATGAACACAGACATGTTTTTAAAACAAAGTTTTTCGTTTGTTCTTAAAAAAGGAAAAAAAATTACATCCAGAGAAGCACCTTTTCAAATAAATCTTCAACAAAACGTTGGCAGTCTGAGCTGACAAGAAATGATTTTAATTACTTGTTTAGCCTTCTAAAAAACTGTGGGAAGCGTGTTTTCATCAGTGGTCCTCCTCCATTGCTGTCCAGTCAAATAGAACGGTTTAGCAGACCCCTCAGCCCCAGCACATGGCTTCAGTCTGCCCGTGGAACACACAACTTTGTTTATATTGACAATTTCAGTCTGTTCTGGAACCATTCCTCCTTGTCCAAAGCCCACGGAGTCCATCCTCACATGCTGGGTAACTGTCTCTTCATGGCCAACATACATGTTGTCCAGTTTGCCCCACAAGACTGACTGCTGCTTACAATACAAGTCCCCTCCTCAGAGTCTTCTTCTCTGCCCACAGTGGCTGCTCACAGTCCCATTTCGCTGTCCAGCTGCCCCCTCAGGCCTCAGGTCACATCCGGTCACCGCCAGTTCGCCTTTCCCTCCCCTATGGACCACACTGGCTCCCCCCTATGGTCAGGAGGGCCTACTTCTACTACCCCACAGTCTCCAGGCATTTGTAGACTTCTGTCTATGCTACACACTGACTGTCAGCCAATTATTGGTGATCACCAAACTTTCTGTGAAGTTACAGCTGGCACTGAGCCATAATTAAGTAGACAGGGACTGTTAACTCCTGCCTGCTGTTCCTGTCATTTCAACCTAGTCCATATAAACACAACACAAAACAAACCAAAGCCATTCCTACCTGGATTTCTTTTTTCCAATGTATGTTCGCTTCACCGAAAATGTGAAGAATTACACGGTATATCAGTGAACAATAATTCAGCGGTTGTGGCAGTGTCTGAGTCTTAATTAAATGCTGACTTTCCAGACTCTGTTGGAACTTTCCCTGGATTCTTACACTGGCATCACAAGGGCAGTGGGGATGGAGGAGTCGCACTTTATGTTTGTAATATTATCACAGAAAAGACTGACTCACTTGCAGGAAGATGAATCTGAAGCTTTATGGGTATGGCTGCGACCCAAACAACCTCCCTGTGGGCTAAGCTGTATTATTGCTGCTGCACTGTATATTCCACCACGTTCCCCAGCGACAGCCAAATCTGACACACTAACCACACAGTATTTGGATCGCTGCCTTGGCAACATTGAAAACAAATATCATCATGCTGCAGTTGTCATCCTTGGGGACACAAAGAGGTACAAGTCTGAAACCATTTGCAGTAGACATGGTCTGAAACAAGCTACAGCTGGCACAACAAGAAAAGCCAGTCAACTTGATTCAGTTTTCACCAACATTCCTTCCATGTATGAGCCACCTGTGCATCTGCCCCCTGTAAGCACCTCTGATCATCAAACCATCATGTGGAATGCTGGCAAATGGCCCTCCAAGCCCATACAGTACATCAACTGCCGAACACATACAAGAGACAATGAGGCAGCTGGGCTTTCTCATGAATACTGTTGACTTTTCCAACATCCACGAGGTCTCTGACCCTGAGGTTCAGGTTAGTGTCTTCACATCCACCATTCAGTTCATCCTGGATAAAGTTGTTCCACTAAAGAGAGTCTCAGTCACTAATACTGACAAGCCCTGGATGACTGTACAAATAAAACACCTGAAAAAGAAAGACAGCATGTTTCTTGCTCTGGCAAAAAAACTGCACACAAAAAACAACAAACAGCTATCGTTAAACAAATCAAGAGAGCCAAACTGCAATACTACAAGAATGAGGTGCAGAAGCTGCGGTGCTCTAACTCAGAACAGTGGTACAAGTCTGTTAAAGCTCTTATGGGGATGGAGGATGATGGATGAGCTGTGGTATCACAACCCAAACACCTTGCAGCTGAGTGTGACCCTTTGGCCAAGCATTTTGCCTCAGTTTGGGACCAAGTGGACCATGCTGTTCCATCCGAGGAAGAGGTTGCTCACAAGCTGATGCCATACCGGTGCCATATGTCTTCCAAACATTGGGCAGGTCAAAGCCACTTCACAAAGTTACGGCAGGGAAGGCAGCTGGACCTGACTGCATTCCCTCTTGGGTTTTAAAGACTTTTCATGAGGAACAAGTGCCTGTGTTGTGTAATGTTTTTAATTAATGCGTTCAGCACAATATTTTTCCAGACCTATGGAAAGAAGCTTTGGTCAAAGCTGTTCCCAAAAATACAAAGCCCTGTTTTCCAGCTGACTTCTGTCAAATCTCACTAGTCAGCTGTGTTGGCAAAGTTTTCGAAGGGATACCCTTCTGGAGGACACAATTTTCAAAACTGTCCCACCACAACATGGTTTTATGGCTAATCGATCAACTGTCACTGCTTTGATTCAGATCCTGCAATGCTGGTATGAAGCACTACTGACAACCCCAACATGGATGTTCACGCTGTTTTTGTTGAATTCTGCTATGCTTTTGATGCAATAAATCACTGTCAACTTCTTCACTGATGGGCT
>JAQFJA010000026.1:2020793-2035863 GCA_029874485.1 Naso brachycentron | reverse complement strand
CCTTACTCTTTTGTATTTTGGTTTTCCCTCTGACTGTTTTCTCGGGTAGTTACTGTTATAAACTGTAAAGACTGGTAAGTGGTCACTGATGTTGTTGATTAGTAGTCCGCTCACAATGGGATGTGATTCTACTCAGTATGGTGATTTTGGGATATAAACTCATGCTGTACGTTGTATTAATGAATTCGTCTGTCATTTTGTGCTTATTTGGATTGAGCAGATCAATATTTAAGTCACCACAGATGAAAACAACTTTTTTGATTGGTTTTAGAAAACATTTCCCCTATCCAATCCTTGAATGCTTCCGTACTCGAACCCGGTGCTCTGTATATACAGCTGATTATCACATTTTTGTTTTTTTCTTCACATATTTCAATTGTTATACATTCTAATAAGTTATCGATCACAGTTGTCATATTTCCTACTACTTTATAATTCGTTTTTATCTACATACACAGCCACTCCTCCTCCACACTTGTTCTTTGTTTGCACAGTTAAATTCATATCCGTCCAGTTCAAAATCCACTCCTTTATCTGCACTAATCCATGTTTCTGATATCGCAACTATTTTGAGTGATTTTCTAAATTGACTCAAATATTCCTTGATGTTGTTGAAGTTCGCATACAGACTTCTGCTGTTGAAATGGATTATTGTCAGTTTACTGTCCGTTTTAATGATCTGGTTGTACTGTTCCACTGTGTAATAGTGTTCAATGTCCATGTGTGTTGAATTTTTCCCTGTTTTTTCATGAGGCGTGCTTTTCTGGCGATATCGGCGTTTCGTTTGGTTAGATGCTCATTGATGAATACGTTAGTTCCTTTCAGTTTCCTTCCTTGTTTTAACAGTGCGGTTTTGTGTTTTCTGTTGACAAATCTCATGATCACGGCCCGTTTGTCGTTGTCGTCTCTCCGGGGCAGAGGGTGGCATGCCTCGATGTTGTTCCAGTCCATTTCAATCCCTTTGGATTGTAAGAAGGCAGCCACCTGTTGCTCCACGGAGCTGACATCCTGCTCACCGGGCTCCCCCCCGTTGTCATTGGTCACCGCCCGGGCGTATGACGAGGGTTTGATACGGAGCCCGGTCACAATCACGTCATTGATCCTGGTGTACTGCTCCAGCTCCACCACTCGGCTCTCCAGGTGCGCCAGACGCCGGTCCTTCTCGGTGTTCTGTAACCGGAGAGCCTTCACCTCCTCCACCAGGTCTAGAATAGTTTTCTGCTGCAGTTTCACAACTGTGATCTCCTCAGACAAGAAGTCCAAAGACTTCTTAATGTTCACACCTAGGTGTGAAGATCTGGAGGACTGTGGGGGATGAGCTCAGTCCATAGCTACCTTTGTGGCAGATGAGAAACATGCCCAAAATGAACGCCTCAATCTTTGGATCCCAACAGTGCTGTACATTATTCATCAAAACATATCCCAACGTACATTTATTGGTCAGACCCCAACTAGTCTTGACTGATTTTGTTAAATAACCATGTAAATGAAAAAAAAAATGCAGAGAATAAATTAAGTCTCAGCCTGAGGAACAAAGTAACTCTGTAGTCAGCAGATAGGTTACCTGTGTATGTGGCCGCAGGGTGGACAGGTCAAGGATGAGGTGGATGTATTTTAATATGGGATCAGCACAGGGGACTCACCTCACAGGTGTCACTGATGCTCAGTGGATGGGCATTGTTGCTGTTCTTGCTGCTGGACCTTCCTGTCCTAATCTGTGCGTGTCCCACACATGCGGTGTGTCCATATGTTCAATTGCTTCTCTGTAAATGTTGACAAAACTAAGCACAAGAATAGGACTTTCTCAAGTTCCCCTAACAAATAAGAACAAATCTGAGGTTTGACCTAAAGGCAGGTGGGGATAATTATGGTGCTTTGGAAGTTTTGACATGTATGATTTATGACATGTAACTTAAAACAGCTACTTCCTGTTCAACAGCAATGAGTCTAGTTTTGTGTCTGCAGCCTTTTATTGAGCGGAGCTGACCCCAGCAACTACGTGCCGACCTGAGAGAACTCACTCACTGTCTATTCATCAGCGTCTCTTTACAGCATCCTCTCCTCTATCGTGAAGTTAGTTGAGGCTGTTCAGTTACATCGGCCGCTCACTCGGCTCTGGTTCTGGTGTCTACTCCGTCTGCCGGTGAGCCAAACGCCCTCTAGTGGCGGGACAGAACATCAACACTTCGCGCTGCTGCAGCTTCGGTCTGCAAGCAGCCTGCATGCTGCTTTCAGGAACCTCTGTGTCGTGGCCAAGCAGTCGGAGGACATCTGAGGGAAACCAGAGGACGTCTTCTCCAATAAAATATGACCCGTGCTCACCAAAATGACTGTTCTGTATAACATACATGGAAACTGTGCACAGCTTGAAGTCCCACAGAAACAAGCAACAGGAGGACCAAGAGGCCTTAAACCTGAGACCGCTCACTCTGACGTTGCACCACAATTTTAAAATTGTTATTTTATGGTGGAAAAAAAAACATAAATTTGCGTTAAAAATGGATGCTTTAATTTTTTCCTCATATCTTGGATGATGATATTTAAAATTTTAAGGCCTTTATATTGTTTTTCCGTCCATTTCTGAACTTTATGCTTCCAAGTCTGATTAATGTCTGGACAGAGTAGTCCCATCTAATTTACAGTTTCCATCATGATGAGTGAAAGCATATTTTTAAAAAACGCTTTTGACAGCAGCAGTCAGACATCACTGGAATCGACTTCTTTCGCTCCGAACCTTTTCTTGTCAGAAATATTTGGTGTCAAGCTGTCTCATTTCACTCTCATCATGAACTCTGTGTTTTCATCTTTTTTAAGCAATGTCTTGCACTGAAAATCATCATTTTCAACAGCAGAAAATCAACTTAAATTCTATATTATGCATCTGAAAATCACAAATACTCATCAGTCAAAAACAATATGAAAAGCTGTGCAGCTGTAGTCGTTAGTTTGCCCCCAGCTCCTCTTGTTGCTCTTTGGGCAGAAACTCAGTTTGTTTTTGTGCCTTTCATGTTTGTGTATATGGCTTGAATTATTCTGTTACGTATTGTTGTTGTATAATTTTTCATGTTTTTTAATATTTAAACATATGTGGTTTAAAACAAAGTATGCTGACATTTTGCCAGGGCAGTCTTGATATTCCTGCTAAAAAAGGTTTAATGATGATAAAAATGAAAACACTCTAAATGAGCTCAGTCAGCAGAAGCCCCTCACACATGAACTGTGGATCATATTCAGAGAATCTGATTGGGATCATCATCATTCCCATTTCTCCTGATTTGTTTTTATGTCACTGAGCCTGTTTTGACCGAAGTAACGGTACAGCGTGTGTAAGCCCTTTGACTATTAAAGCCCACTCTTTCCACCTGGATAACTATCCAGATGGACCAGGCACATCATACCACCCTGAAAGGGCACTCCTAACTTTCAGTCCGCCAGAGGAAAACTCGATTGAAAAATGGTTGTCTTTTCCTCATGCTCCTCAGGGAAATCTGCCCTGCTCATTTCTCTGTTGAGCATCTGAGATACAGTGACGTGAATCACTCTGAGGAGACTGAAAGCAAAGCAATCACTGTGCATTTGACGATGCATGTTACTGTCAGTGATGTGTGACGGTACAGACTGTGTGAGGGGAAGGGTGATGTAATGAGTGTGTAGTAGTAATGTAGTGTATAACTGTAACTTGTTTGACCAGAGAGGCAGATTAATCTGTTTTGCAGTGTAATTTTTTGTTATTGTATTACATTGTCAAGAATGCTAAAGCAAAGAGCCCCCCCCCACTGATATTTTGATGTTGGTGTCTGTTGATACAAAACCACTCTGCTCCTGTTCAATCAGCCTCTTCCAGTCTGAGCAAACCTTTCAATTAAAGATTAAGAGTTGCCCTTTAAAATCCCAGATAAGACAGGACATATAGAGACTGTGGATGCAAGAGCAGCACATTTCAATTGGCACATAAAAAATGCCTGAATGGAAACCCTGAAATTTTTAAAAAATCCCGAAATATCAGAAAAAGGTTTTTACACTTGAGGGAGTTGGAAAAATTGGCATACTGACAAAGGGGAAATGTGAATTGTGCGATGGAAACAGATTTAGTGAATAAAGGATGAGATCTGAGTTGACTGAGATGAGTCGCTGTCTTCTTCTCCTGTGGTAAATGACAGCTGACTGGAAAATGTTGCGCTTCCTACTGCTTATCTCCATGAACTCACTCCTAATATTTGCACAACCGTAACCCACATAACTGCACATTTTCTTTTGCTGAATTTCTAATAAAAATTGGTAAAAATTTCAGCTTATGTGTGATAAATAAATCCTCTTAAATAATCTAAAAGTTGTCACATTGACATTTAAGGTGGGCTGATTAATTCCTGGTGTAACTTATGCATTGAATAACATGTAAGAAAACATTCACCTTTAAAGATGCATCAGCAGTGCATGAGATAGAATTTTTTTTCCACCAGTAATGTTCAATTAATCAATGTGAAAAGTCAGCAAAGCATCCTTTGGTTTCTGTTTCACGTTTTAAAAGCTACAGAAACATTACGTCGGCGTTTAATCTCTGCACGGATCATCGCTTCATTGGTTAACTTTCTCCACGGAGTGACAGCCTAACGAGTCGGGCTGCTGCAGCGAGCAGACCCGCAGGTCTCACTGAGAGCTGCAGCTCCTCACAAGTCTGAACAACTTTGTGACAGAGTTACAAACAAGCGTCATTTGGATAAACTGACTTCAAATTTGAAATCTACAGGGTAACTTTCTCACCTAAAAATCTGTGAATGCTACTGAAGTGATATATTAACAGTTCTGCGGGCTGTTCCCTGCTTTGCTCCACGCCTGTTGTGGAGACAAGAGACAGTTGACAAAGCTGGGGTTCAAGGAGCTGTCAATCAAAATGTGAGCTGCCACGCCCACACAGTCTGGAGAACTGGCATTATCCCCAAAATAATCCATTTTTGAGCCAGGTTTTCCAACAGCTAGGAACATTTATTTTCACTCAGACTGTTGTAGATTCCTCATGAGACACTCAACTTTGATATATGTGCATTCTTAATATTACCGGCTGTGTTTCCAGAGGCTTAAAGAAATCAGACTGCCAATTGCTGCTTTCAAAATTATTGCCTGTCATTTCCACTGTGTACATTCAAAGATATGCATGCAGAGAAATTTAAAAGGAAAGCGCAGTGCATCCTTAAAGATAAAAAAAAATAAAAGTACCAGTGGACACTTTCCACCATGACACAGATTGAAAATCAAATGAGGAGGACTTTGGCTCGTTCTGCTTTGCACACTGCGACACATGATGAGTCAGGGAACTGCAGAATGAGAAGCTGAAGCAAGTGCAGCGCTAACCAAGCAATTTGTCACAGATGACTGAGTAGATGGGTTAAACTTAATTAATATTTTAATGGGAAATGTACCTTTTGTATGCTCCACTTTCAAGATGGATGAGTTGTGCAACCTCACAGTGCTGCAGCAGAGTTGGATTTGAAGTCTGAACTAGAAAAACTTTGAGCGTTTGTAATTTCCAGTACTTAAAAAAAAAAAGTGGTAATAATTTATAGATGTGATGGTTTAATTATTATTTTTTTTTAATTGTCGGGGGTTTTCAATTACTGTGTATTCTACACTTAAAAAGGGGTCTCTTTACTGCGGTCCATTTTATGTTCATACTGATTTATTACAAACAAAACCTGAGCCGGTCTGACAGCTCACTCCTTCACCGACCGTGATCAGTAATGACAGTCTGTCACAGCAGCTTCAGCATCCTGAAAGCTTTGGTTACACAGGTTTACAGTGTCATACTCTATTAATCCAGATTTCTACATCACTTGTACTAATTTGTTGTTATTTCTGTTGATATGAGGAGCAAAGATGGTTAGATATCCACTCGTATAATAATAAAACGTGTATTCATAGTCTATAATAATTAGAATGAAAACAAAATGGATATTTCATGAATTTTCCCTGTGAAGAGCACACACACTCACAGACACACACACACAGAGAGTGGTGTGAATGTTGAGGGCAAAGTTGTCGATTTAAAGTCATCTCAGCCTCGCAGAATGTGATGAATCTTGTTTCTCTTACATGAATATAAATGGTAGTTTTCAATGCGCATTGTTAGAGACTGCCTTGTGTAGACATTATTCACTTCATAAACTTCTTTAATTCTCTTTTCTAAGGTCTCCAACTTTTTGAAAGGCAAATAGAGATACAGACAACACTTCATTTGTGTTGGGAGAGCAAACAAACTGATTTCAACCCAACGAATGACAGTTACAAAGTACCTCATAAAGTGCAGAGGACTTGTAAAGCCGTGACAACTGTACAAAGTTATTCAGTTACCTCACTCCCGGACGGTTTATAATCTGACACATGCACTTTAGATGCATATTGGAGCCTTGCAGATTTCAGGCACATATCTCGTTTTTGACGGATTGCTCTGTCAAAAAAGCAGATTAGCCTTTTTTTTCTGAGTCACGGTGACTCAGACAGTGTGTATTGGGACAAATTGAAGTCCGAGCAGCAGCTTCAAGTCATTTGTCATGGATGACTGAGTAAACAGGGTAGTCTTAATGAATATTTTAATTGAAGCATTACCTTTGTGAACTTTTGGCTTCTGACTTTTCTCCCGGCTGTCTCCATTGGCTTAGGCATCATTCCTAATTAATGGGATACTCATTAGTGATGCTGACAGTCATGCTGTTGTGCACACACATACAGAGACATGCATGCATAAGCAGATGAACGCACATTGAGGAATTGATGCATACTGTATGTAGCATTCACTTCTATACACAGACCATGTGCACACACGGAGCTCAGGTGAATATTACTTTCAGAGTCCCGTTCATTTTTCATAGCTATAGACAAAGAGACCACACAGGTCTCCTGCATGTCAAAGAGCAAATTGAGTTCTTTTTTTAAAGTGTTGGAGCAAACACAGGCAGCCAGGACTGAGTCATAAACCTGGTGATGGGGCCATGACACAGAATCACACTGACAAAACTGATCAGCAGCTCATAAATCTGTTGTGAATCAAAACAAATAAAAAGCTGCTGAAAAAAAGCATCATTCACTCCATATTTCATCCACATTTCCCTCCATTTTGAAACGAGTCCACAGTGTCAGCAAAAACAAATGTTGTCCAACGAAAAGCTCCGGAGATCATTTACTGTGCGCTGATTTTTTAATTTTTTTTTAATAAAATCTCACAAATTCCAGTGAAACTGGCGGGATCAGCAGCACAGAGTGAATTATGAGTCCTCACTGACTGTTACAGAATCAGTTTGTCCTTCTTAGAGAAAAGTGGATTCTGTGGATGTGTGGAATATACCCGCAGTGTTTATTACAGTTGTCATGACCTGGCTCAAAGGCGATGACAAAACTGGAGAGACGCAGTGTGAACTTAAATACAAAATATATTTATTTAAATAAAGAAACATAGCGAAACCAAAATAAAGATATGAGGTGTGTTAGTCAGTATTATCAGTGGTGTCCATGTGAGTGTGTGAAGTATGTAGTGTGTGAGGTTGTGGTGATGAACTAAAGAAAACAACAAACAAAAGCCTACGGGCGTTGGCCGAGAGAAATAAGTCGAGCAGAGAGCAGAGCAGAGAGAGCGAGGCGCCGATCAGCCACGGTATTTAACTCTGTCCACGCACCAGGCCCAGGTGCTCACGATCAGTCTAATTGAAGGCTGGATCAGCTGATCACCTCGGAAGAAAACAATGATTAGTCTACGTCAGACCACACACCCACTTTCTCAGACCAAGCGGCCAGCACGGCAGTAACACAGTTAACTTAAAACATTACTTGTAATTTTTACACTTTATTTATCCATTTATTTTTGTAACAAGCCATTTAGAGGACTTCTGGGGTGGCGCTCAACTGTGATGCACGCGTAGCTTAACTCACCAACCCCCAAACCAATCTTTCTAAGTTATTTCACCAACTAAACTGACAAGTCATAATGTCTCAAGGAAAGCCTGGACTCAAATGGGAAGGCGACAGCATGTCACCATTGAAGAAAACAAAACTATGATTACCATGTCGAAAGAGGATCTGGATGATGCCATTGCTAACACTATTAGCTCCGCAATGTTAGCACAGCAGACAAAGCTCGGCGCGACCATCCAGTTGGCAGTGAAAGAAGCAGCCAACCACATCCTTATTCTGCAGTTAGCAGAGCTAACGCAACAAATACAAGACACCAGAAATTCTGTTAGTGAGTTGGCCAAAGGTTTCGAGTCATCACACAAAGCTATTCAGAGTAACACGGCTAAGTTTGACGCGCTACAAGCTACAGTGAGAGCTAACAAACGTCAGGCTAACGATCTCCAGCAACAGGTGGGAGAGCTCACCTCGAGAATCACACAGATGGAGGACCGCAGCCAGAGATCTAACGTGAGGCTGGTCGGGCTGAAAGAAGGTGAGGAAGGGTCGAACGCCATCGGCTTCCTGAGCATGAATCTGCCCAAATGCATTCCTTCACTGGAGAACTGAAATATCCGCATAGAGAGAGCTCACCGACTTTACAACAGAGTCAACTCTGAAAAAAGACACCAGCCGCCCTCGCACTCTAATCTTTAAACTGCTGGACTACTCCGATCGTCAGGCCATCCTGAAAGGAGCCAGATCTCAGCCTGTTAAGCATGCCGGACAATCCCTGTTGTTTTTCCCCAACTACAGCAAGGAAACGACGACCAGGAGAAAGGAGTTTGCCCCGGTCCATAAGAAGAGGTCATTACTTAGGCTCCAGCTGTTTCTGCTCTACCCGGCCCAGCTAAAGATCACCTACAACGGGCGCATCTTCAACTTCGGGACGCCGCACAATGCCGGGGATTTTCTTCAGAACACTTTCCAGCCCCCACCTGCGCTATGTGACCGTGACAATGCCGCTTTGCCCTGGGAACCGGACAACAATGAGATGGATGCCTCCTCACCACCGCTGTAATTTCAGATATCCACAGCTGAATGATCTCTCAAGGCTTGGATGAAATCTGCATCTTGCTGAAATAATCTATCACTGACTGTGGTTTAGGTCTGTTAATCTCGCTAAATAACAGCCATGAGACCTTGTCGGCTGTTGCCTTTATTTGCTCCTTGCCAGAAGTTAAATTCTTCTTGATCTAGCTAAGTTTATCTGACTTTCAATATTGGCAGCACACAAATGGTATGACTCGTGTTTGTTGTTTATCTTCGTTTTATTTGCTATATTAAATAACCACAAGTCATAAACCTGAAACAATCAAAACAGATATAAAAATTACATGTAATAATATAATAACGAAACTGTTACTTCTAAATAGCTATTTTCACTTTTTTAGTAAACCACCATGAAATCCTTTAAATATATAAGCAAACAAAATGTGATTTTACAAATAATATTGAATTACAAAATAACACAGCAGACCCAAATAACTAAAGACTACTGTGCCTCAGCTAATATTAATAGCTGGAAATGCTAGCAGGAGTTAGCCAAGTGTGCTTAGTTTCATTAGAGGCTTATTGCTTATAAACAATCAATTATAAAGAACAAAGAACAGTGTAGTAAACATCAACACATTTATTTATAATCCAAACATTTTTAGCAGGCTATTTCAGTTAGCATCTGCTACTTACCAATCGGCTGTGTGCTCCTGTATAAGGTCTTGATATACTGTAAGCTAACTGCTGTGATCAAGCAAACAGGAAGCTGAACTGACTTACAGACACCCCTTTCAAAATAAAATGATCAGACACAGGAAGCCATGAATTAATTATGCAGACCCACAAATAATAGAATAATTCAAAATAAAATAAAAATTCAAATAATTTTAAAAAGTCTTGACAGTGCCTTCAAATGGGATCGTGTTTACCATGTACACAAGAAGAGACCATATGAACACTTCCTTCTTGTCGTAAGTCAAATTTATCAGAAAGCTCTGAGTTCATGAGTTGTGAAGTGTTTGCCAACGTTTTCAGAAATCCCGTATTGGGCCGTACTGGACCAAAAGTAAGTGTAGACAAGTTGTTCATCTAGATCTAAATCATCGCCTTTGTCGTCTTGTCTCTTGTTCCTCTGTGTGGCGTTTAAACACAAAGTAATAGAACACATAGAAAACCCAGAGCAGATCAAGAGATCTTTTGGTGTCTATGTTACTGTTTCCTCGCGACACTGTTCTAATGTGTTTTCAACTTGAACGGCAAGCCTCTCTTGTACACAAATTCACGATACAACGCTACGACTTCACAAGTCTCATAAAAAGGCAGCAAAAATTTAAATCACAGCTCACCTCCTGCTCTCTCACTTCACTCGTAATGAAGCCAAAATGCCCCTAAAGTAACCTCGAACCTCTGCAGTATGTGTAACATTTAATCTTTTAAGTCAGATGTCCTGTTTGTTGTGCACAAACTTTGTGTGCAGACAAACTGTTTGTTTCCCTCTGAAATCAATTCTGCCAATTAAAAATCTCTTAAAAACTGAAGCAAATAACATCCTTCAGTTCAGTTTAAACAGTCGACTGTATCTGATGTCAGTGTGCAGTAAAACACAAACACGCACACACACACGCACACACACACACACACCCACGCAAAGGTCTGCGGTTCATCTTGACCCCGCAGTAATGTTTTCAGGACCTTCCTCCTGTGAGAGATTCAGTCCAGGAACATCTAAAGGTCAGCTGACGCCTTCGCTCAACGGTGACCTTCAGCTGAGCTCTCTGATTGGACAAAATAGATTTCTGACCCTGGAGTTCAATTCCCACAATGCACTGCAGAGGCCAGTGTGCCAGCTCGTTAATGAGCTCTTTTCTTCTGTTTTTATCCTGATAACTTTTCTATGACAGTCTGAGCAGCAGCAGCAGCAGCTCTGTAAGGAGACTTCAGGGCCAAATGAGGAATCAGTTCATTTACATGATAATTTAATTCAGTTTTCTGAATCACCTGCAGGGGGCCCCAAGGACACAAGGTTCCCAGAAAAAATGGCCAATAGCTTTATTTTACCTTTTTTATTGCACAGACTTTACTGCTGCTTCTGAATGTTTCCACAAACTCAAACCATATCATCAGATTTGAACGTGAAAAGTTATATGATTTATATTTTACTGTCTTAAAGAACTTTTTAGTCAGTAGACAGTCTGGTATCTTCGGAAAAAATGCTATATCAGGGCTAACTCATCAGACACGTCTTTGTAATCCCTGTAGAAGAACAACAGCTGCAGAATTTTGTACAGTGGTTGGGTCTGTTCTCTACTGTGGAGGAAAACTTTTCAGTCAGTAGATGGTTCCGCTAACTTCTGCATTAAAACCCTTGAACACTCTCTGAAACTCTTTGTTGGATTTTAGTCCTGTGCTCCTCACTACAACACTGCATTCACTTTAAAAATCAGCTATAGTCATTTTTTTTTAAATTACTATTCTTTTGTCCATTCTCAACCTAAAGAAAATGTTTCACTCGCTTTACAATTGTTTACATCTGCTGAACATTTTTTAAAAATCTTTTGGGGACTTTAACCCGAGTACAACAACAAATTACTGACGTCCTCATAACCCATGTTAAAAATCATCTCGAGTCATATTTTCCAACAGCTGCAGTCATCAGCTTTCCTTCACATTCCTTTCTTTCCTTTTTTTGCAGATATATTTTCCATCAGTGCTAAACATTTTCCTGAAGAAGGCACTAACCACAACGTCCCTGTAGAAAAACAACCTTGTGGGATTTTAAAACAAGAGCGTCTGTATGGTGGGTTTTGTCTGCTCCACTATGAAGGAACATTTTCAGTCAGCAGATGGTCTGATAACTGCATAAAAACTCTGCACTTTTCTGTTGTGGGGATCCTAGAAAATCAGAATCAGTTTGTATTTTATGTCTTTATTTGTTCATCACTTTGAAAAAACTTTTCAGTCAGAAGGAAGTCCTCTGACTTCTGTATAAAACTGTAAACAACTTGCCAGAGATTCACTCTAGAGCTCTGAGGACAGCAACGTCACTGATGTCCTGTAACGTCTTGAAACAACAGCAGTACTGACAGTCGTTTGTCATGATGTTATCGCAACATTTCTTTTGGTACCCTAACAATCATTTTCATGTAACAGCTAAAATAATTTTATAGTTCAGCTTATTTGAAGAAATTGGTCAGTGCTCAACATTTTTTTGAAATCTTCGTATCAAAACGGAATTTTACTCAACAGCTACATCATCAGTTTCCTTTTTCTTTTTTCCATTAGTTCAGTGCTTTAAAGAAAAACACGTAAACAGTGCTCTGCTGTCAATTTCTCTACCTGTGCTATGATTGTGTTTTATGGGGACTTTAACGTGACACCTCAACATGTCTCTGATGTCCCTGTAATCCGCGTTTAAAAAAACGACCATGGGAGGATTTTATACGACAGCCCCAGTCATCCGTTTCCTTCTTATTCTTCTGTCTGTTCACTACTTTGATCATTTCCAGTTGGTGCATGTCGGTAACTTCATGTTTGAAACCACAGTGAGGATGTTCGCCAGTGGGATTGTGGGGACGTCACCTCCGCACATCACTGCCATCCCTGTAATCCAGTAAAAAACCAACAGACTGAGGGATTATTGTCAAAGTAAAACTCTCAAAAAAAAAAAAAAAAAAGAGCTCAAGTGAAGCGTTGAGAATTGTAAGCTTTTGTCTTGGAGCACCAAGTGGACTCAATTAGCATATTTATGGAAAGTCCTAAATATGAAAAACTAAGGAGAGCACAATTAATAGGCAGTAACAAACTGCAGAAATAATTGTCTTCTGTGTCAGTTCAGTTTGTTTTTATTCTAACAGCTTGAACATGCTCCAGTGTTCATTTACTGTGGAACTTGTTTTTTGCTGATTCCTGTTTCCTGTCACTGCTGTGCAGTTTTTCAGTCAGCAGCTTCTCTGGAGGATTAGTGCAGTTTCTTGGCTAAATACAGTTGGAAGTTAAATCTCTGATGTTTGTGTGACTTGAATGTTGTTTTACTTATTTCAGAGTAATCCACCTGTAATCTGACCTCACTTTAATCTGCTTTGTGTTGTAGCACAGGAGAAATGGCAAACACACTGCAGGAAATTGAAATATTTAGGGAGATTTTTCTTTCTACTGCAAAAAATCGAGTCTGCTTTCAAAATGTTGCTTCAATAAAATGTAAACAAGCTTTGCTCCTCCAGGACCTAAACACGAGCTTTGCTAAAAAGGGAAAATTAAATTGTCAATGAAATGTTAGCAGTGAGTGCTTGAGCATACGCAACTGCACTGTTATAAATGCATGAATACCTTACAGACACAGAGGCTGTGGGCTCTTTCTGCATTACGTCTGCAAAAACTGAGCTAACCCATCGATTCTGTCAGCAGACTCAGTTCTTCAAAAAGATACATTTACTTACATTTACAATACATTTTCTTTGCACTTCTATGTACCTTCTTGCTGGAACCGAGAGTTGAGACTCTCAGACTTAAAGCTGTTTGTTCATCTCCTTCATGTCAGCCAAATGAATCCATGTAAAGAAAAAGCAGCAGCATTGCAGCAGGAAGTGTGTTTCGTCCTGCACAGCCCAGTGTGTGGAGGAGCAGGACTTATGCGAGTGAGCTGAACTGGACTCTCAGATGTGCTGGTTCAGAAGAGAAATTGACCAAGTTGATCACGGCTGTGATGCTGATTTGGGCTTTTTGTCTTTGATCTGATGCTGTGGTGAGTCACAGGCCATTAGGAGAAGTTAGTTTGGTAGAAAATGAAAAAGTCGTTATTTAATCACTTCCTTCGTTAGTTTTTTCAATAATATTTGGTGTGTTGATTATTTATCTTCACCAACAAGTTTAAGTGTATCGTTTTTACTTCCCTAGTCAGAACCCCTCCTGCACGATTCTGTTAGAAATCTGTATTTGATTTAACATCATGTTGTGTCTTAACATATGATCTTCTTGAAATGTAAAAGACAAACGTTTTGTATCGATGTGTGTATTTTTTATAGCTGCATTTGTCCGTTTTTGTTGTGTTAAGTGTGTTTAGGTGTGTTTTTCGTTCATTTCTCATCACTCAAGTCCTCAAACTGCTCTGCTGAAGATTTGCTCTGAGTTTCTGCTTCGATTCTCGGAAGAATCAGAACGAGTCGAGCTGCAGAGATTCACTCTGACAGCCTTTTAATACAGCAGGAAGCCAGGAGCTGTGTGTGTGTGTGAGTGTGTTTCTTTATGTATGTGCGCATTTTTGCCTGTATTTTTTTATGTTCATTTGTGTGTGTGTGTGTGTGCCTTGTCACATTCTCTGAGTGTATTATGTCGACATGGTACCCTGCAGGTTAGATGGAGTATGACTTGAAGGTTGTGGATTCGACCCCCTTCCACAGGCAGACAGACAGACAGACAGACAGACAGTGTGTGTCTGTAGGTGGCATGTCTTCTAGCAACAGTGTTGAACCCTCTACCTGCTGTGATAAAGCTTCTGGTGTGTGTTTCCGCTGAAATGGTGTTTTCATCAAACAGATCTGCTGCTGTCTGCTGTGATGGATGTGATGCAGTTTGATTGGACGATGTGAGGTTTTCTCTGCAGGGCTTAGGAGCCGACCTCACAATGCATTCTGGGTATTTTGGAGGCTAAAGTGGCACAGTTGTTGCCTGCTGGTGTTTGTTTACATCTGCAGCAGATGTTACATTTGGTTTGAGCTGAAATCAGATTTTTCTCTGAAAATTTACAAAAAGACTGAGGAGGTGATATCAAAAAAAGCACCAATCACATTCAAGCATTCATTAAACAGGTAAACTGAAATTAAAGCGAGCTCGAGCTCGATCAGCTCAACGACTTTCAGTTTTTTGTTTGAGACAGCCAGAGGATTGTCTTCATCCTCTAAATATGAAGATGATGATTGAACACGTCCAAGTATCCCGACGGTTGTGTTTTCCTGTTGGAAAAAATTTAAAGGGGACATATTATGATTTTCTGTCTCTTTCAACCTATAAATGTTGTTACAAAGTCGGACTGCCGTTTTAAATGATGCCAAAGTGTGAAATAATGCGGTAAGGATATGTAGCAGTAATCCCTGTGGGCTGTTTCTAATGGCTCTGAACACTCCGTTCTCATCAGTTTTTTTAA
>JAQFJA010000026.1:1904977-1929766 GCA_029874485.1 Naso brachycentron | reverse complement strand
TGAACACTGTATTAGAGAAGCCAGATAGATTTCTGCAACCAGAGTGGCTTTGGTGTTCTCTCTATTGAATGGGCAAGTGTGACTTCTCTGATGCAGCTACCATCCAGTGGAAAATGGGATCAGGCTTTTCAGGAAGGGTAGAGGGTGTGTTGGTGTGCAATAAAACTTTTTTTTTGGCCAAATGACTTCTGGAAATGTAAGTACACAGCCATACTAACATCTCTGTTGTTGTACTTATTCATAGCAATGGGGATCCTCTTAAGGGAGAGATTTCCATTTTAAAGGCAGGGATTTGTAATTTTTATCCAGTATACACTATTTGTTATATTGTTTGAAATGTTCTTTACACCTCAACAGCAATGCTGTAATCCTTTAAAAATGCCTATCAATCAAGGCCTTGCAGTCCTCCACATGCCTCCTTGCCCCCCTGTGCGTACTCTACCCTTGCCTTGTACAAGCCTGAACTCATTGCCGCTGGAGGTAAGTTATTGCACGTCTACTGGAGAATGGAAGAGGAAACTCACAAGTAACTGCAGATGTCTTGATTTTAGCTAAGAGGCCAGGAAAAGAAATACAGAACCAGAAAAAGCTGCTGCTAAAAAGGCTTCAGATACAGCAAGAGGCTAAATGTAAGTTAACATCAGTGGGTGGGGGTGGGGGGTGTAACCCTAACACTATTTTTGTTATGTTTGACATATAATTCCAACGCTAACGTTAGTTTCCCTGTTAATCTAGGCTAGTAAATTGTGCAACATTATGAGGTTGCCGGTATCTAAATATTGGGTTTTCACAAATGTGTTGATGCAGGGTCTGTTTTTTTTGTCTGTTTGGTTTGTTTTTTTGTTTTTGTTTTTTGTTATAAGAGGGATCATACTTCAACATGGTGGAAATGAGAATTGATGAGACCATCTCCCCCCTTTGTCAACTATTGTTTCAAAGTCTCTCTCCGACCGGTGAGTATCCTATATAGTTGATTGATTGAGCCGCAGCAACTGCCCGAAAAAAAAAAAAAAAAAAAAAAAAAAAAAAAAAAAACCAAGAAAGACAGCCAGCTGTGGCAAAGAAAGTTGAAACCGGCTCAGCTTAAGGAGAAACGCAGCCGTACATCACATTGTGGTAGCCAGTTATGTAAACCCTTTGGGGTTTTGACAGATCACCTGATTTGGTCTGAATTATTTTTTGTCAGGTTACATAAGCTGAGTGCATTTTGGGTCGAAGTACCATCTTTTGAGTAAAGCAATGTAAACAATCATTTTAATTACTAACTTAGTGGAAACTATCAAACTATACAACACGTACAGTTTTATTTATTCTTCATAATTCGTTTAAACACATGATGTTTTCTTGATCATAATAATGTAATATGCATGACTTTTTTATGTTCATGTTCGAAATAAACAAAATAGACAAACAACAAACCATAATCATGTTTCGAGGCTGATAACAAGTTTGTAGTGGCTTTTAATTTTTCCACCTTTACTTTAGCAGGATATGTTAATGACATACAGAGAAAACTTTAAGGCAGACAGAATGATACGCTGACATGGTCAGATACTTTTTACTGTAGTTCACGCACCTGCTGCAAATGAACCATGATCAGGCCCTTATGAGATAAAATATAACATTACTTGGTCATCATAGCCATTATGTCCCATATTCTTTATACATTTGTAAAGACATACTGTAACGAGGGGTTTGATTGCTGCTATGATTAGTGCAGGTTTCCTTGTTTACAGATGTCTTCACGTTACGTTTGCTATGAGGACTGTGTTGGCCCAGTCCTCTGATCTAAAGACAAACAGATCTTGCACCTAGCCATTCATGAAATGTGTGTGGGCTTTGAGGGATTTATAGCTTTTCACATATATCAGCACTTATACCCTAAACAATAAAGTCAGTAATGTTCAAGTATGAGAGAGGCAGCAATGCAGGGTTGGCTTTCCAGCTTCTTGTGGCCAATTTAATGCCGTTCATTGATGCCAACTTCTGCAAGTAACGTTACTAATCCCTGGCATCCTTGCTGAGCTTGTCCATGTATGGCATTTTCTCATTTTTCTTCATTTTTTCCATTTTGATGATTAAATCCATACACTGCATTTGCCTCTCTCTAATTGTGCATTACTGCTTCCACGTAACAATACTAGAAGTTTGGTGCCGCAGTGATGTTGTTAACAAAAAACTCACATGACTGACAAAGATTGATATAGCCTTAGGCTACATCCACATCGCTGCGTCTAAAATTTAAGACAAAGCCTTAAAACAAAGACACCCCTTGTCCATATACGGGGTTTAAGCTCCTTAGCAGCTCAGACTTCAGCCATACTGCATGTGTTAAGACGCATATCATATGAACATTCAACATCTATAAAAAAGTTCATGTAATCACAGATTGCCTTTACATTTAAAGAATGTTTCCCCTTTCTGTTAGCTGGTCTGTGGAATGGGTTGTTTTACTTTGATGTGTGTGTGTGGTCAATAGCTCCCTGGCATTGTGGCATAACTTACCGATGACATACTCCTACACTTTGGGCTCTGTTTTAATGCAATTTTAATCTTTCCCCAGGAAGATGGTGATAGCCTTACAAACTCATTGGATGATGACAGAAGCACCTTGTCAGGAGAGTCCAAACCTTTTGGCGGTATTCTGAGTCTATCCTCTTCACTTAGGTAATATAGATACAATGTGCAGGTCACCTTTGTGAAAACATTGATGGGTGCCCACATTCTTTGTGTTGTTCCCTCCACATGTGGACTTAATTTTTCATTGAGGTTGATCAGAGACATGCCATCGACATGAAAAGTTTCCTCGCCATTCCTCTGGAACCACAACTTCATTACTACAGTTGTCCCAATCAATATTGGGCTGATGACACCACTGAACACGGGAACTGTCGCATTTCACTTGAATAATAATTTTGCCTCTTGTACATGTAAGCAGTAGTAGCATGATAAGATGCAGAATTAATTGCACAACAGCTGCTTGCAGAGACAACAAGGTCAGCTGTAATTCAGTATCCATGTCAAAATAACGCCAGGTATTTGGGGCTCACAGATATCTACATGCATGATACATACAGGCTTGTTTTCTTCCTGAAAATAGTCACATGACTTGGGCGCAACCAGTCAGAGAAGTTGTCCACATCAGTGACTCCAAACACCTCAGTCTTTGTCTGTCTACAGTGAGGAAGAGAGCTGGAGTCTTCAAAATAAAACAGGGACAGCATCGTCTCCAAACAGCTCTTTTTTGGGGCCACTAAGATGCTGGATTAGTTAGGATGCCAGGCTCAAACATGTATATAAACATATTGACATGGTTTAAATTTAAAATGCAGCAATGTGGTTGTAGCCTTAGTGATCAATCTGTGTGTATGTGTGTCTGGGGGCCAAGTGAAGCATTCTGTAAGTTGTGGTCGGGGCAAGGACAATTGATTAGACCTGTTGATAGCCTGAGGTGCCTCACGGTGCCTCAGCCTAGAAGGTCTTGCATTTCACACAGAAGCCTCTTACATGAACAGAGACTACCAATTCTCAACACCGATTGTTCTCACTTATTGGTACAGAAAGTGTGAACAATCTGTGTTGAGTGTTGGTGGAGTCTTAGGCTACATCTACATTGCGGCATCTTAAATGTTAGATGAAGACGTCATAGTTCACTGGATAATATCTTTCCTCCTGCACATGTAAGCAGTAACAGCATGATGAAGGGCAGAAATTAACTGCACAACAGCTGCTAGCAGGACCAACAAGGTCAGTAAGGCCTGTAATTTGTTATCCATGTCGAAATAATGCCGAGAAGCCGAGGCTCACAGATGCTTGCTTGATACAGGTTTGTTTTCTTCCATAAAATAGTCACATGACTGCAGCCAATCACAAAGGGTATCCATGCCCACATCTGTTCCAGTGTCTCCGAACCCCTCCGTCTGTGCCTGACCACAATGAGATGCCAAGATGGAGAATTCAATATAAAATGGGGGGGCCCGTTGTCTCCAAACTGTGAGCTGCTAAGACACCGGGTTAGTGAGGACACAAAGCTGAAACGCAGAAATATTGCTACGTCTTTGATCTAAGACATTTAAGACACAGCAGTGTATATGTAGCCTTTGGCAACATTACAACTGCATTTTAAAAAAATCTGCAGTTACGTGAACAATCAAAAGCACTATAGTATGCATGTCAGGCCAGTAGTTGGCGGTGTAATTTTGTAGAGACATACCTTAGGAGCTGCCAATTAGTTTACTTCTTGTTGCTGCTAAGCCCTAACCTGAGCAACAAATGACACAAATTCAGTCATGGTTTCTAAAATTATGACACGAACACTCAAATTCGTCTCAGTAGACTGTCATCATATTCAACCTCCTATAGGTGCACTTTGGAGTGTTTAATCAGAGTTTGGTAGTGATTACTGCAGAATGTATTGACTTGTGGTAGCATTAGCAATGGCTTGGTCACCACTTTCACAGGCTCACTGTTTTGACAGTTTATGCAGCTGGAAAGAAGGTTGCGTTTTCAAATGATTATGCCCTGGAACCCAGTTTCAAAAGTTTGCATTTTCAAGGGTTGCCAGCACACCGTTGTCATGTAAAAGAAAGGCCGAATTGGCCGAACTGGCAGAACAAAAATGTACTGTTTGATACAAAAAACTTGGGACGTGTAAATGGCATCTTAGATCAGGTTGCAGTTTCTTCTAAGGACTCTTCGATGGTAGGTGTCCTGCAGAGATGACAGGAGCAACCTCCGGGATGAGGGACCACTTGCAAGCTGCTGCCGCGCCTCCTCCACTGTTTTTGCTGTTTTTGCGATATTTGCTATTTTGTTGCTTCATGTCGATTATGTTGTGTATGAACTCTGGACTCTAAAGCCATCTGCTGATTCGGCTTGTTCGATCCAACACTCTGCGACACTGAAACATCAGTCAAACAGTCTTTACCTGTCTGCTGCTACTGCCTCGCCACTGGTTAGCCTCTGGGCTAGCTTCGCCGGTACAAGGCTCACCTGCACGGGACTCCTGGGGCTCCTCTCCGCACTCTGTGGCTGGATAGCCTGCTCTGGCGTGCCCCACAAAGCACACCCGATCGGACTGGTCCGCTGCCACCCTGCCAGCTCTCCTGGATGCTTACCTGCGCCCACGGATTGCTGTCAAGGCGGAGGACGCTGCACCCCATCACACTGATGGCCCGAGGGTGTTCACTTGCCGGAAGGCTAGCCTGCTGCTAATCCCCGGCGTCGATCTGCTGTTTCCCAGTCTCCAGCGAAGCTACAACCTACACACTTCATTCCTCTGCCTCCACAGTGCTGGTTCTGTGGCTTCATCACCTGAATCATCTACATCTGGACTACGTAGCTGACCATTCTATCATGTGGATTTTTAACCTGTTCCTCTGGATTGCGCTGTGCTTGACTCTTACGAGTGCAACTCTGCCGCTCCGTTACTCGGTAGCAGAGATGTTACGTCTCCGGACCTTCCCCAGGACCCCTCCACCACAACTTGCACTCCACCACTACATTCTCAAACGACCGAGATACATCCACAGAGGCTCTGGACGGAACTTTCAGTATAGTCAACACAACAGCAACACAAACATCCGCTCCTTTTGGTCCATTAAGCCCCGCACCCCTCCCCGCACTGCTCATCCTGTAAGTCCTGTAAATCACAATGTACTGTCCCCCCTGCTCAAATCAACCACATACACACCACTCACCTGTCTGAAACACTGTCTGTTGAATATCAGATTTCTCAGTAATAAGGCTCTGCTGATCACTGACTTTATTGCTGACCATAAGCTGGACATTTTATGCCTCACTGAGACTTGGCAACAGCCTATAGACTTTTCCCAGCTAAATGAGGCTGCTCCACCGGGTTTTTCTTTCATTAGTAAACCCCGTGCTACAGGGAGGAGGGGCAGCCTCGCTCTCCTTCACCGTGATAACATCAAAGTCACTGCTGTCACTGTCCCCCATCACTCCTCTTTTAAATGTTTGGCTGTAAAACTCACAGGCCCCAAACCCACCATCACTGTTACCATCTACATGCCACCAAAACCCTATACTGTTTTCCTCAATGAATTCTCATCACTACTAACATCTGTATGTGCAATGTCCCCCACTGTTATCCTCCTCGGCGATTTCAACATCCACATTGATAATCCATCCAGTATTGCCAACGACTTCACATCACTCCTGGACTGTCTCGGTATCACACAACATGTCAACCTCCCAACCTATAACAAAGGCCACATACTGGACTTAATCTGCTGCACCGACATCACTCCCACCAACCTTGATATCATGGATTTCCCCATTTCTGACCACAAAGCTGTACTTTTTGACATTCACACCCAACTACACAAAGTCAAAGAACAACGGACCATCTCCTTCAGAAACATCAACATATCAACACCACAGATCTCTCCACCCTGATCAGCTCCTATCCCAGCCCTCCCCCAGCATCCTCCCCTGCTGACCTGGTGACTCATTACAATAACTGTCTCTCCTCTTCCCTCATGACCCTGGCTCCCCTGAAAACCTGCTCAGTATCAATTACTCACACTGCTCCCTGGTTTACCCCTGACCTTCGCCAGCTCAAAGCCACAAGCCGTCAACTGGCGCGACTGTACAAAAAGACGGGACTCACTGTACACAGCCAAATGTACTCGGACCACCTACATCACTACAAGAATGCCCTAATATGAATGTAGTTTGTTTGATTTTTACCTAAGGGAAGATATGGCACCGAATTCAAACTTTATATTTAGGGCCAGAGCACCGAACCGTGCAAGGACCTATTGTAATTCAAGGAATTTTTTTTTTCTTCTTTCTACACATTTAAACTGCTTTTTGGGGACTTTAACATACTCCAAAACTCACCAAACTTGGCACAAAAATCAGACGTGGGGAAAATTTACATATTTTGCTGTTTTTGCAAGTGGGCGGGGCAAAATGGCTCCACAGCGCCCCCTAGAAATATTAAAAAATTCATGAAAAATCAGTGGTTTGACCGAGGAGGATGAAATTTGGTAGGCATGTAGAGCATGCCAAGATGAACAGATTTGCGTGCTTGGACTTTTTTGTCAGATCGACAGGAAGCCCACTATTTCCTGTTGAAGTTTCAAAATAAGGTCATTTTTGGCGCTTTCAGGCATCGGTATTTAACGAGCTCCTCCTAGGGATTTTATCGGATTCTCATGAAAATCGCGTGACGGGACTGCCATTTTGACCATGTCAAACAACAACAAAACCTTAATAACTTCAGAAAATCTTGTTCAATATGCACCAAACTTCACGTGCTTGTCAGCTCTGACACACATTTACGCATTTCATTGGTTTCACAAATGGGCGGGGCCAAATGGCTCACCAGCGCCCCCTAAACTGCAGCCCCGGGGCCCACTTTAGCGTACATGGATGAAAATCGGTGGACCTATGTATCACACCCAGATCTACAAAAAAGTCTCTTGACACCATAGGCTAAACTCAACAGGAAGTTGGCCATTTTGATTTGAACAGCCATTTTGGGTGATTTACACGTTGCGTACTTTAATGAACTCCTCCTAGGGATTTTGTCAGATTCTCATGAAAATTGCTGTGTAAAGTCTTGGCCCCTTTGGGATCAAAAGTCATTATTTTTTTCGATTTGGAGTCACGGTGTGGGCGTGGCTGGGCTGCCATTTTGAGCCTTTCGCCAGAAAAAATTAAATGCTTTTAACTTCACTATACATTGTCCAATATCCATGAAACTTTGAATGTATGATAAGAGGCCCGCCCTGAACCCATTTACATGCTGATATTCAGCCAGACTCATAGCGCCACCTCCTGGCAACAGGAAATGACCAAAGTTGGACATGGACATGACTTTAACAAAATCCTCCTACAAATTTGATTGGAATGTCATGAAATATGGTGTGGACACTCTTCAGACCTGCGACATGAAAAGTTATTAAAATCTTTCGAATTGGATTAACGGTGTGGGCGTGACGGGACCGCCAAGAAACCTTAACAACTTAGGTCAGTCCTGCTCAATATGCACCAAACTTGACATGCTTGTCAGTTCTGATACAAATTTACATATTTCATTTGTTTCGCAAGTGGGGCCAAATGGCTCGCTAGTGCCCCCTAAATTGCAGACCCGGGGCCCACTTTAAAGTACATGGATGAAAATTGGTGGACTTATGTATCACACCCAGATCTACAAAAAAGTCTCTTGACACCAATGGCTAAACTCAACAGGAAGTCGGCCATTTTGAATTGAACTGCCATTTTTGGTGATTTACACCTTGTACCTTGTACTTTAACGAACTCCTCCTAGGGATTTTTTCAGATTCTCATGAAATTCGCTGTATAAACTCTTGACCCCTTTGGGATCAAAGGTTATTAAAATCTTTTGGATTAGAGTCACAGTGTGGGCGTGGTGGGACCGCCATTTTGAACATTTTGCCAAGAAGAACGAAATGCTTATAACTTCTGTGTCCATGGTCCAATATACATGAAACTTTATATGTATGATAAGAGTCCTGCCTTTAACCCATTACTGCCATGAGTTCTACTTTAACAAAACTTATTACTTTTCAAATGTTGTTGACACTGTCAGAAAGCTGATAATTCTTCTTTATGTTTACTGCTGAGGTGGTAGTGGCTGTTGGTGTTGGTGTGGAGTGCATTATACTGAGAGGTGTCTCTAATATTTTGTTAACATAGATGAGATAATTGATTTCAAGTCTTCCACAAATAGATCCAATTCTTGGCCACCCTTACAAACTGAAACTGAAGTTGCCATAGTAATTGCCTTTCCACGAAGCACAGGAAAACGTTCTATTCATGTGGAAGACACCAATGTGATTCTTAAGTAGGTCACCAAGTTTAAAGGTTACATTCTGACAAACCAAATTTAAAAATACTTGTCCCCTATGACTCTTTCAGTGTTCATACCATTCTTGGTAGAAATTATGAGATAATTATAATCAATTTTTTGGGTGTTGGTGTAAAACAAGAATTCAGTTTTATCTGCATTCATCATGGCTATTGTTTGTATCTTGTACTTCAGCAAAATTCGTTAACACCCATTTACAGAGAGAGTAATATAAGCAGTGTAGAAAATAAACAGGACCCAGAATTGAGCCCTGTGGGACACCTTTTGCAAAACGCACAAGTCCCCATAGCCACACCAGATTTGATCTAGACAGGGCCTAGACCAGAGGCTCCACCCACTCCACTGAGTGGACTTGATTCTCTTGGTCTGGTGTTGCTTCCACTTTGGCTTATTCTGAGAGGGAGGGACTTAGATTTTATTTTTATCATCGTGAGTAGACACATGAGAGCAGGATGGACTTCCTGCTTCACGCTACTGAGGACAGATGCGTTTCTGGATGGAAGAGCTGCACGAAGCATCGGAACAAACCAACAGATAGTGACTTCTTTTCCACAAATAGAAATAAATTTGTCCTTTTTAAAAACCTGTATGAAATACACTGGTCCTGTAGCACAGCTTTGTCAGTTGAAAGGTCGGATGTTTCTGGACAGCTCAGTCCTTCCCATGGCTCTCCACCTGCGGCGCTCATTGGATAATCACCTTTTCAACCAGGAGAATCACAGTTTCACAGCGCAATGCCAGACCAAGAGAATCAAGTCAGCGGAGTGGGCAGAGTCTCTGGTCTGGGACCAGGAGTGGGTGGAGTTTCTGGTTTGGGACCAGGCTAGATTTGATCTGTCCTTAAAATAACCCAAAAATGGCCTTAGGAATTTCATCAAATCTAATTTGGTAAAATCTTGTAAAAACAAAGCATGAAAACTCTGTAAAGAAATAAGGCAATTTGAAATGAGTGGTGCTAGTGACAGCGATGTGCTTTAGTCTACAAACTTATTGGTTTAGGCTTGAAATACAATGTACAAAGAACAGTCATTTTCTGCTCTTGTTCTGCCCTCTTCTTCTGCTTTGGCATGATTGACCCATCCGGAGAATCTGCTGCTGATAAATGAACTTTTAATCATCACATATCTAAATGATGGAAACAAGCTCCTTCAAACAAAATTCTGCAGTATGCATTGCACTTAGATTATTTTGACTGGCCCCTCCTCCCAGGCTCAACAAGACAGAAGCATCAGTGATCGAGCAAGTTAGAGAGTGCATGATGAGAGGGAGTGGAATAAACAAGAACATAGCAGGCAAGAGAATAGAAACATCATTACTTGATTGTCCCATCGTGGTTTGATCCAAAGCACAATTAAACTTTCATACCTCTGCAAAGCCCTGCAAGGAGGATTGGTAATGCCAGATTTTGTGTCAATCCAGCTGAAGTACATGCTTCATCCTCTCCTCTGTTTGTTAGTGTTTGCGCTGTGTGTGTGCATGCATGTGTGTGTGGCTCTGGTCAAAGAAACAGACCTGGAGCTCTCTCACATTAGAGCGACAATTATTATGAAACTGGATTGCTATGGTCTTACAGAGTCCTGACCACGTGCTCTTTTTGGGTAGGGGTTGCCCAGAAATGTCCCTAACACAGTCAGGGGGCCAGTTCTTTACAGATGCAGACACTGCCACACACTTCCAGTGGGTCACAAGTAATCACTGAGGAAAAAAGTACTTTATTATGAGTTAATACATTGGTTTTAGGATATTTCTGCATAATAGATCTTTAAAAAATAAACAAAACAACAATGACAGCACTGCAAAAAAAAAAAAGTTGGGTCAACTCAAAATTTCAAGGCAACAAACTTCGATAAAATTTTAAGTTGGACAATTAAACTAAATATTTTAAGTTTTGCTTCTGAGTTTGCTCAACTCTGAATATTGATTTTTATCAACTCAACAGTAAGTTCTACTAACTTATAATTTTACATTGTAATAACTTTTAATCCTTACTTCAGCTAACTTTCCCTTAAATTGGACTAACTTATAATTTTACATTGTAATAACTTTTAAATGTTATTTGTGCTAACTCGCTTCAAAATTCTACTGACTCATAATTTTACATTGTAATAACTTTTAAACCTTACTTCAACTAACTCTCTCCTAAGTTGGACTAACTTATAATTTTACATTGTAATAACATTTAATCCTTACTTCTACTAACTGTCCTGTAAATTGTACTAACTTATAGTTTTACATTGTAATGACTCTACTGTAAGTTCCTACACAGAATGCACTTTAATTGGGTTAAGGTAGTATATAGAAGAATAATTCAAGAGGAATTTAAACTTGCACACTGCAATAGTTTATACTGTAGCTCAAATGTGTAATTTAGAACCAATAATGTATAATCAAATGTATAAATAATTACAGATGCAACATATACATTCAAAACATTTGTTTTATTTAAACTGTACCAGCATCAAATCCCTTCCAACAGGGCCAAGTATATGCAAACTAATAAGACCCAATTGTCCCAGTAGTAGCTGTTTACTTGTGCTACATTGTCTACTTTTAAACTTTGAGATTGAATAAAAGATCAAACACGAGTCATGTAACAAGTTAACAACATCTGTTAACAGGGTTACTGAGCACCATAACTTCTGGTCTCAAAATATCAAGCATAAGTCATTTATACAAGACCATACAGAACCCATATGATACACAAGTATGAATCTAAATCTACTGAGTGCAATAACTTTGGTCTCAAAATATCAAGTGCAAGTCATGTATACAAGACCATACAGAACCCGTATGATACACAAGTATGATTCTAAATTTGTTAACAAGGTTACCAAGTGCCATAACTTCTGGTCTCAAAATATCAAGCATAAGTCTTGTATAAAAGACCATACAGAACCCGTATGGTACACAACTATGAATCTAAAGCATAAAACATGGTGTTGGCTGAACAGAAGGGAACTTTTAGAGGTCAACAACTCCAGATCCAGAACTTGTGGATTCACTGAAGGAGTTTGTTTTTGAGAGATCTGACCCTTGCAGAGAGGTCTGTACCAAGTTCCATGAAAACCTTCTGAACAGTTTCAAATGTGTACCTGAGATCCTTTGGGTACTTGAGGTTTAAAGCATAGATCAGTCCAAAGAGGTAAGCAAAAGCAGTTGGCAGGTCAGGGAGATCTTGAAGGACAATCTCTTCTTCCACAACAACAGCAACACTCACGACACTTTGAGGCGTTGTGCTGTCATCATCCTCCAGCACAGTGAGGATACCCACAGTGAGGCCCTTCGTCTGCTCCACTTCTGGGTCAGTGTCCTTGTGTTAATAGACAGGAAAAGACCAACACATGGATTGCAAGACATTAGTCATTAAAATACTGTGAATCAGAATAAGCTCCAACTCTAAAATATCTCCACATTATTAAATAAACATTTTTTTCCAAATAGAATTAATTATGAGCTTGACATATTAACTATTTCCACCCCATACCCCACAATCAAAAATTGAACCCCCATAGACACATCAAATGACAGTAATTAGGCTACATCAAGTCATAGCCAGGACAGTACAACTATAAGACACATTGTTAGGGAACAAGTAGGACAGAGAGGTAATGGTTCAAGTCAACGTTAAGTACAGCACTATACGTAAATACAGTATAATAACATAATTTACAATTTCTGTATAACAGAAATTTCATTATAACAACTCACAAGGCAGTTCCTGAAGAGCTTCTCCTGACTGTCACGGAGATACAAGGGAAGGCCCTTTAAAGCTGCAGTTTGTCGATGTGCAGTGATGTCAGATGTCTGAAACAGAGTTGCACGAAACATTACAAGAAATAGAGTAAGCATGCAGGCAGATGTCCTCTTCCATATCCAAAAAAATGTTTAAGATTAAGATAACCTTAGTTTAACGAGGAAAAAGTCACTATATCTGAGTAATTTTATGTCTTTGATCATTGATCATTTGATCATCATTGGTTTGCTTGTTGTGCTATTGTGTCCCTTAGAAACACATGCATTTATTCTGAGGGTTTGTCACAACAAGGTGACCCTAACCCTATACCTATCCATAATGTTCAGCGTTATTAAATTACTACATCTAGAATTCACCTCTTGATCCAGGCTGTTAAGGAGCTGATCCATCTCAGACGAAAAAGCTGTCCTTCTCGCCCGATAGAGTCTCAGGAGCCTCCAGGTGTGCTGATGAAGGGCTTCTTTGAAGTTGTCCATTAGGTTCTTGTTTGTGATCCGATAAAACTCTTCTCTAATCTGTTGAAAAAATGTGAACAGGACATTTGAATCCTCATTACAAAGTCAAAACAATTTCAATTTTATCTTTGTGTTAAAATGGACATTGTGATCAACATACTTTCAAAAAAGACTAAACATAAACACAACATGATATATTCTTAGTTCACCTGCTTACCTCTGCCTCACAAAACAGAGCAGGCCAACGTTCCAGAACCTCTGAGACCATAGGCTGCAACTCCACAATCTCCCTGCGCCTCAGGGAGAAAGTCAGCTCCATCTTTTGTCTGATGAGTGCAACATTCTTATTCTTCTTCTTGAACTCCTCAACCAGAACCAGTCTTTCATCCTCCAGTGAGTCATCATTATAGTTTTCTGGATGGTCAGGGACATGGTTAATCTCACCTCTCTTTGCTCTCTTCAGAGAAGGACTTGTACCATCATCTTCACTGCCCCTCTTTTTCTGGTTAATGCTAACCTCAGTACAGCCTGCCTGACGCAGCTTGGACCTGTAATTGCCAAGTTTGTATTTTATGCTTGTTTTCCATCCGTCATACCCTGTTTCACTGCCTGGTTCTCGAAGACAGGGGTGTCTACTGATGAGAGCAGAAGCAACTGACTCAATCTGGTCTTGATCAGGATAGGCTTTCACTTCAAAAACTGCCTGAGCAATCTTGTCCAAAATGTCCATCTTCATGTCTCTTGTTAAGGTGATACCTTTCTTGGTTTGCTCATATGCCTCATTGCCTTTGCGCAACTTCAACTCCACATCACAGGAGAAGGACGGGATGGAAAAAGGTGAAGGCCACTGTGAGACACTTCGCAGATGGTTCCTGATGAAAGCTGAGGGACTCTGGAGTGACTCTCTGCTGGATAAACTGGCTGTGTCCAGGGAAGACTCTGAACCAACAGAGTCTGACTCTTGCTGAACAAGTGGAGATGTCTCATCCCAAAGAATGTGCAATACAGCACGTTCAGGTGGCAAATCATGGATGTCAATCAAATTACACAGAGCGTTATTAAAGTCTGAGTCCTCATATTGTAGTGTGAAGCTACCTTGAAGTTCAAGTTTTTCCTTAAGAATGTTTTGCAACTCTTCAACTGATTCAGGTACCTCAGGAATTGCCACTTTACGGGACATTCGTGGGGAGATTTTTACTAGCAGCAGCATTTCAGCCTGTGTCAAAAGAAACAAGGATAAAACACGGAAGAGTTAAGTTGCAAAGGGTATAAAACAAGACAAGTTAAATTTATAAACAATGTAGCAAGGTCTTGGGGGGGGTTGCAAACAGGACACTGGTAAATGAAACAAGACACAGGTGAAACAAATCAGGAAATCAACTCGGTAAGTAAAACAGAAAAAAATATCAAAATAATGACAGACTGCATCTTGCCTGAATGGGAGAAAGGGTCAGAATGAGAGTGAGTTAGAACAACATTTAATCAGGGTTCACTAACCATTCTGTGTCACTTCAATGGAGCAGGCACACTTTTGGAGTCACCAGCACCTTCCCTCCCACTGTGTACACAACCAATGGATGATGGTCGTTGAGAGCCTGAGGATCAAAAATTTCCATGTCTGTGTAGATGCTCTCCACAAGCTCAAAAGACCTAAAATGTTCAAGGTACCAAGATGTGAGCTTTTTGCCAACAAAGGCTACTTTTTCAGGGTTAACTACTATGGTCACGATTTTGTAGAATTCTGGCAGACCACTGCAGTGTCCAGATGACAGAATCATACCCTCCACATATCGGGTCCCATGGAAATAAATGTCTTTAGAAAGGGACACAGTTTCAAGATGTGGATACTTTCTCTTAATCACTGTGCACAGGTCAGCATCCAAAGAAGATATTTTGATGTCAGTTACTTTCTCCACATGTAACATCGGCTTGAAAAGACTCTGGCTATCAAACTGGCATGCCATCATCTGTTGGTGTTTTAACGACAGCGTGAGGAGTACATTTTTAAAGTTTTGAACATCATGCATAGTCTTCTTGAAGAAGCTGTGTTTGGATTCAAACCTCATCGTCCATAATTCCACCAATGGACCAAAACAGCGTAGAAGGTAAGGATAATGTTCAGCAAAGTGGTGCTTTGGGCGCAAGCTAAAATCAGGAAAAGTGTCTGTGAGCAGGCTTCTGTGATCAGACAACTTGATCTCCAAGTAGTGCAATATTTCCTCTGAAAAAACAGGTGAGACAACAATTTCGACTATTTCTTTGAGGTCCATCAGTATTTCCCATGCAGGTTCTTGTTCTGGCACACTCTTTCCGATGAGAAGAGGGAGGAATCGTAATAAAGCCCAATTTTCGTGCCCATTGCCACCTATGCCGCCCTTTTCAACATTTGCTTTAGAAATTGCCTTTGGTTTATTCACCCTGTCAGAATATTTGTACGGAAATGAATTGATTAGGCTATTCAGTCTGTCCAAAGTAATATAGCCTTTTGAAATCAAGTTTTTCAGGCATAAAGACAGTTCAACAGGTATAACACCTTCAAAAAAATCATGCAATATGTCTGGGGGGAAGCCAGTGACAGGGTGAAAATATGACAGGTGCTTACTTAAAACACATTCATTTTTAACACCATTTACATGCGGAACATTTTCAAGACGAAGTTTTAGCAGACATGAATCATGCTGTTCTCTGGAGCGTAGCTGAAAATCAGAAATTGCAGTAGTTGCTATTTCACCTCGATTTGTTAAACAAAATCTACAAAAATTCTTTACATTGAAATTCTCCTGAAAGCCGGCAAGTGCATGAGCTCCTAAATTGTCTGCACAGACACAAAATACTGAACCTTTTACGTAGTTGTTAAGAGTTTGCACAAAGACCCCTGTTTGTTCAAGTGACTTTAAATCCTTAATTAAAGGACTGAAAAACTTTTCAAAACCAAACTGCTTAACATCACAAGTCTTTCCAAGAAGAGCTAGATGAATTGAGTGTAAAGTGGAACGAAACTTTGAGGGTAAATTAAGAATAACCCAGTAAACAGCTGTTATTTTATGAATTTTCTTTGACGTGCCTAACGGGTTACACAACTCAAAATCGTCTATGTATAGACCTAATGCAATATGCAGCTCCTGTTCTCCAAAATTTTGCTTAAAGTAAGAACCATCTTGAAAAGTCTTGTAAAACCCTGGAATAGACTCTTCACTGAAAACAATTTTTTCAAGAAACTCTGCTCTATTCAATAAAAGCTCAATAACCTGATTCACAGAAACATAAACAAAGGCTTTTCTTGAAGTCCAGTCGTACAATAACTCAGTTGGTTCAATGATGGAGAAATGCTCCCTGAAATATTGGTTTCTCCTATAATCTGTTGATAATGTACCTTTTTCTGATGTGGTAACAAGTATTGGATTTTTTTCGAACACAATGCTACTTATCTCTTGAATAACTTCTTCCTCAACTTCAATGTTATGTTTCGCAAAAACCTCCTTGAGAATTTCAGTTGTATGAAACTTGGAAAGGGACAAAATATCATTAAATTCATCTATAATTGCCTGTATTGCATGTTTCGACACATGTAGCAGACATTGCATGCGAAGAAAAAGGGAAGCTAATCTGTGCTCAAGTATTTCAGAGTCTACATTGTGTACACAATCAGGTTCACGTCTTTCTGTGGAATCTAATCTAGAACTACTTGTCAATGAAACGCCAGCTTCAGGATCAACATGACATGGCTGGTCTGTGTCATTAGACTGAAAATCGCTAACAACCCTGACTGGTGTCAAAAAATCTCTAAGATTATGGTTTTTATGATTCCGTGATGTATGTCCAGTAAAACTATTAAGGCGGTTGGTTTTAAAGCTGCACCCTACAAATGGGCAACACACTACCTCTCTGCGTCTAAGGTGATGATACAAATGAATTAATACTTTCTTTTTACAGCAAATGTCCTTGTTTTCACACAACCAGCACTGAAATGTTAAGTTCTCTTTGGACAGTCCTGTGCAATCTTGAAAGATGTGATTTCAAAGCACTAATGGTTCTAAAAGTGCAACAGCAGTCCCTGTGGATGCAAGGCCAGGTTGAACCTCTGTGATGCAGTCGATAGTGTTTCAGCAGAACAGCTTCAACAGCGTGGGTGAACTTGCACAACTTGCACTGCATTCATTTCAATCTGAAAAACAAAGATGACATAGTAAAGCAGTCAGTAAGAATTTTAAACATTTTATCAATTTAATGACAATCATGTAAACAGGAGACCAGAGACTATAGTTGACAAAACTAACAATATAATATTCTGTCCCATTTTTAATTTTTAATACATTTTGCTGTTGTGAAGATGAATTTCAATTAACTTAGTAATTAGGGAGAGTACTCAACCAACCAGGACAGTCACATAAGTCAGCAGTCAGTATAAAATTGAGCCAAATACATGCATTTCAACGTTTTCAAACATTGTGATTCAGTATAACCAGGACGAGGAATGGAAATTCAAAATTAAAAATTTAACTTAAATTAAATTAAACTTTATAGAATCCATAGATAAACAGTAACTTATGGGTCTAGGTATAGTATGACCAACACAATAATTGATAGGGCACAGGTGAATTGGTCTTTCCTGCCACTACACTATTATGATGATATTAAATCTGATATGAATTACCCCATACATCTTATTATTTTAATACTTAAATCACAGTAGCATGGTGATTTATTGAACTCAGTCTGAGGTAACGTTAAACATTAATAAGTAGGGATGTCAAGCAAAAGTACTATTCGATAATCACAAGGCCCCCACCCTTCTGCCGTCTCTCTGCAAGCGCACCCCACATACACACGTGCGCACATACATACAAACGCGGGTGCATGGACAGGTGTGTTTGGCCGGTTAAAAATGGAAAATACGCTAATTGTACAGTGTTTGAATTAAAATGTTGGCTAACGTTGCGACCACAGTTTTGAGTTGAGCATGAATTAACACATTACCAACCAGTCAGAAGACAACATGCCGTCATATTTGAATAGGATTTGCCCAGACGAGCTAATGTTACTGGCTTAACTGCTGCAGCCCTGCTAGCATCAGTTAGCTGCTAACTGCTAAGGACTGAAAAGCCTTGTGTTTAACTGTTGAAAATGTGTGGGTCGCTTTCTCCATTACGACACAACTCAAAATAAAATTCCCGTATGATTTAAGGTTAAAATAAATTAAATTAAAGGTTGTTTAAAACTTACCTGTGCAGACTTCAGCCCTAGGCAGCAGCACTCCAGCTCCTCCCAGCAGCACACAGCCACGAGACTTGAAATGAAAAATGCCAACTCGGAAAGTTGGCTTTCCCGCATTTCACAACAAAGAAAAATGAGTTGGCAGAACTGCTGTCCCGTCTATTGAACCACAACGTAAGGATTTAAGTATTAACAACTCACCAAATTATTTTGGAGCATACAACTGTCTTGTTTTGTTGTGCTAACTTAGATTATTGTCTTAAATGTCAATAATTTATATTTTCAAGTTTTACCAACATAAATTACTGTTTTAGGCCAAAAAATACAAGTTGGCTTTTTTGCAGTGAGTGACAGTGATGGAAAAGTTGAGAGTAGTAATAGTAGTCACAGATGTTTTTACATGATGCTAACATCTTCCTAGTAAAATAGTTAACAGTGAAATATTCATGACCACATGGTCTTTCCTCTGGCATCGCTCCCCAGACAGATTCTGTATTCTCCTGGCGAGAACAGCAAAATAGCACGTGAAGTGCAAGACTCTTTCAGGGTCACAGGGGCCTGGAAAAAACGTATAGGTTGCAACCTGAACCCAGGGTTAACATTACCCACACCACTAGTGCGACTTCAACCAAAGCCACTTTGGGACAAAACACAGCATGTCCAGGAGTTGTGTCTATTTATATCTTTCTGTGTCGTTTCCAACATGGGCCAAATTCTGTGTCTTCTTTGATTCACCATATATGATCTATATAATCCCTGCTACCCCTAACTACAATGTATATTTTTACGCAGATGACACTCTTTTATATGGTTCTGCTCTTTATTTGGCTAATGCAAATCTATAGTCTGCTTTTGATTTTAGATCTCTTATCAGACATATGAAGCAAATGTCCAGCCTCCATATACAAACCCTTCACAGTTGTGAAATTCAAACTGTGTGGTGTTATCAAGACTTGATACTCTGGCTGGATCCCAAACAAACCCTTGAGGTCAATGTGGAACGTCTGTTAAGCAAAAAGACACTCAGAATTTGACTTTTGTATTCAAAAATGTATCTTCTGCTCACTGAAGACCATTGTACAATCTTCAAATCTGTGTGTGCTCGATATGGACGGTACATACATGCATGCTACTCCCTCCACCTCTTGATTCCATGTACCACAGTGCACTGAGCTGTACCGCGCCAATACATTTCTGAACCAACATCACATCTTATGCAAAAATGTGATGCTCCTGTAAATCAGCAGTATTATAATGTTGTTTATTCATAAGATTTATGCAAAAAAAACAAAACAAAAAACCCTGTTGCTCTGCATTTACATCTTCACATTTGAGCCAAAAAAAATCTGAAGTTACATTCTCTTATTTCATTTTGAAAATGTATGTTATATTTATGTATTTGCGATCACGCATTTATAATTGTGAATACATATCTCTGTCAATTATCTGTCAGCGCTTTAAATGTAATTCTTTTTATGTACACAGGTATCTTTTGAAAGACTACCTGCTTGAGTAAAGGATTCAATCAAAAATAAATACAAAATGCTGGTATTCATAGGCTCTCATTTCTTATTGGTTTGCGTGAATGACGTGTTGTTTGTAGCAGCTTTGCATTATTATGCAGTGAACAGGCGTGTGACTACTGAGCCTTTGCAAAGAGAGAGGAGAACGAGAAATAATGGATGAGGCTGCACAGAAATACACACCACCACACATAGACACACATACATACTCACAGGCGAGAACAAGCATGAGTAGGGTGCATTGTGCGATAACTTCATCTCAGCGTGAAGGTGAGCTGCGGGAGAGTGAAGAACCTGGGGAGAAAAGGATTATGGCTAGGGAGTGGGGCGCAGCCTGGAGATCACACACTGAGAGAAAGGACGCTTGACCCAGACAGACAGACAGAGCGACACTCACGCAATATTTACACAGAGATGAACACACAAAGATGCAGAGCTTTACGTAGGTCACAGACAACACACAAACACACCTCACTCTCACAAGTCCTCCTTTACACAAATCTCACTCTCTTCAAGTTTCCTGTGCTTCCTGTTTTTGTCCTTTCCATTTCCCTCATCTGTTCTCCATTCTCTTCTTTCATCTCTCGTCTCATTGCATTGCATTCCACGAAAGCACCAGTTACCATGGCAAAGGACGCTCACACAGAGCATTAGCTGCACGATTCTAGATGTGTTGGTTTTACTCGCTCATGCGTGCATGCAGCTGTGGCAGCATGGTTGGTGCACTCTAACCTTTTGTCACAGAGAGATTAAACAAAGTGTGAAGAAAAAGAAAAAGGCCAAAGTTGAAGAAAGGAGGAAAAGAACAGCAATTAAAAGATAATTACCGGCCAGAAAGGAGCCACAGCTTTCAGAAGGTCTGTATTGCTGTAAGAAAGATGAAGAGGGAGAAGAAGTCGAGTCCCTGCAGTGTAAATGTCAAACCCTTGCTTTGACCTTCTGCTGTTTTTTTGTAGTTCTGCTGCTTCAGACTATTATTTCAATTCAGAATTTCTTACAGTTGAACCTGAATCTTTTTTGATGAAACCCCCAAGAACTGGCAAACTTGCAGTCATGTAAACGTGTCTATAATTTACAAAAACTTGCATTTCTTTCTGATCCTTGAAATGAAAAACTGTTCTATTTGAAGAACAATTCAGAATGTACTTTTTCATACAAACAGTTGACTCCTGTCTAAAGCCTTGGCCAAATCAAACCAGACATCTAGCTTCCTTACAAAGGTATAAAAGAGGTTTTTTTCCTCTAAAATCATCTTTTTTCAGGCAGTGCGTTTACCTTGACTGTGTATCATCCTCAACCAACTCCATCAATTCAAAGTCACAACAAGCCGTTTCTTACCCTGACCAGGAGCAGCTCTGGCCTGTAACACCAACAACTGTATTCAGAACGCTGCTATTAGCTACCTGATTGTAAAAATACAGAAAAGACAACAAAATAAAATAAAAATAAAATAAAGAAAAAAATCTGATAATCCTGAATAGAGTTTGTAGCCACATTGATCTGGATGGATGGGTGGATGGGTGGGTGGATGGATGGATGGATGTATGGACAGACGGACGGATGAACAAATGGACAGACGGACAAACGGATGGATGGGTGGATGGACAGACGGACAGACGGACGGACGTGTGCATTTCCACATTTCTCTTATACTTTCAGTCTCTCTCTTTTCGATGTGTCAGTAAGAGGAATAGTCTGATGATTTTCTCATTTTTCATTATATAAATAAATTAACTGAAAGTCACAAACAGTGAATTACTCACATCACTCACATCTGGCTGCCAAAAATACTCACCAGAGTTCTTATTGAGGGACTGAACACGGTCACCGTTTTTATTTTTTATTATTTTGAGTGACATATTCAAAAAACTTTGGGCTACCAATCCCAGCTGGATCCCCCTTACTGTGTCAATGTAAATAAAATATCAATTAATTCATGTTTGTCTTTACCGGTCCTGTTTTGGGGGGGGGGGTAGGAGTAGTCTGTCATGGTCTTCTTAGCCAGGGGAAGGTGAAATGTTTTTGTAAAATTGGCATCAGAGTGCTGGGATCACTTTGGCCTTAAGATGAAAATCCTAGCATAACTGTTTATTTTCATTTATTCAATTACAATTGTTTGTTCGGTTTAAATAAGAACAAAAAATACATGAAAAACAACAACAACAATATTAATAATAATAATAATAATAATAATAATAATAATAATAATAATAATAATAATAATAACAATTTACTTAGTAAAGCATCCATCTGTAATGCATTATGAACATACTTTTAAAGCGCTTATGGTGCTGCATAATCATAGTTGCAAGCCGGGTTAGAATTAACTCTAACCATAACCACCTGTAATGCATTATAAGTGTGTTTAGAATGTGTCATGTATGTTCATAATGTGTTATAATGTCTTATATGTGTTCCTATTTTGGTATAAGTGTGTTCATAACATGGTATAAAGCATTACTGAGACAGGGTTTACGGAAAGTGTTACCATAATAGTAATTAGTAATATTAATGGTGGTTCCATTTACCTTCTTCAGTTTAAGGTTTTGTCATTGTGCTGCCTCACTGTCACATTGTCATGCAGTACAGAGAATATTATAATACTCGACCCTCTCCCTCTACAACTATCATCCAGATGAAGTCAGAGAGAAACCAGGGCTGCCAATAAAGGAAAATTCAAAGTGTGATATCTTGGTTTTCTCAGAAAATAATTTTAAGGTTTCCTTTCATTGTCAGTCCTTTTCACAGCAGACACAAAAGTAATGACTTCAAAAAGAATACCGGCAGATTTTTCAAATCCTGACCTACTTTACTATGATCAAGACATGTTTTTTGTTTACTGACTGCATATTGGTTTATGCTTGGACTTGTGTGTGTGTGTGTGTGTGTGTGTGTGTGAGAGAGAGCTCTGTCCTCTCCGCTGCAAGGCATTTTTCCTAGTGACTTGCTCAGATTTTATATATTTGGCCACTTTTACATGTTTTTGTGCTTCTGACCTGGGAAAGTAGTCTCTGTAGCTCATTCTGTTTTGTCTGTGAACTTTCTGTTTTGTGATTTGATCCAATCCGTTCATCTACATGGGATATTTTAATTTTAAAAATGGACTTCATTTTTTATGCCATTTCTGCGTCTGACTTGCTGTCTAATATGATCTCTACAATAAGTCTATTTTTGACAAAATTCTCTGCCAGAATTGGGTGGAGTAGCCAGAAATGATACTCAAGAAAGAGTACTGTCACTTTAGAATAATATGACTCAAGTAGAAGGAAAATGTAGTCCTCCAAATAATTACTTCAGTAAGAGTCACAAAGTATTTAGTGAAAAATGTACTCAAGTACTGAGTAACTGCTGATTTATTGCTTCAATAATCAAAGCATAAATCAAATGGGCAAAATATAAAATAGCAATGTGCACATTCAGATATTACCAAACAATATTCCTGTAACTTAAAAAAAATAATTTAAGTCGTTACAAAATAACATAAATTAAGGGAAATTCAGTTACAAGAAACGTGTGGGACAATACATAGGGTACTAAATCCTGTAACTTTGTCATTCAAACAGAGTTTGAAGGTGAGGCCAGGGCTGTTTTGCCTCAGTAGTCATGGTGCCGCTGTGTGTAACCGTCGGTTACTAATGCCAGTTTACACTGCAGGATTTTAGCCCTGATCTTGCTGTCGACAACAGTTTTTGGAGAACATGGGCAAATCAGCGTGCTCTCATGTGAGTGCCGTTCGGCACGTGTCAACTGTTCAAGGACGTAATCTTGAGCTCGCTGACAGCGTGACAGAGTGTTGCAGGATATCCAGCACGCCAAATATCTGGCCCAGTCACAGGTGAGCCGGTACCGAGGCTGGACTGGCCATCGGGATCACTGGGAGTTTTCCCAGTGGCCTGACCTGTTAAACAGCCTGCAGGCAGGAGCTTCAAAACCAGGCCCAGTGACACCTGACGGACGCATTTTACCTCAGTATTCACACAGCGGCACATACGGTATCAGCATCAGCTCATGTTCCTCACAAAGCCTATCAAAATAAACAGCAGTGCAGGGGTCTAGTGGTTTATTTGCAGGCTACGACAACTGTGAAACTATCATAAAATAAGGTTTTATTTCTCTCATTCATCGTCTCTTTCGTTACCACCCTTCCCTATTCCTGTTTGACTAGCAATGCTCTCTCTCTCTCTCTCTTTTCAGAGGAAGTGAAATCTAGTTAAGAAAATATTTTACAACCACAATGCTCATTAGTGCTAACTTTTCAGGTGGTAGGCTACAACATCAGTGTTGTCCTGGAGCTGTATTTTAAGACGCCTTTGGTGGAAGTCTTTCTGAATAAAAATTAGGTAAAAATAAAAGTAAAGAGCAGAACATAGCCCAGTGTAACAGAGTAAAAGTAATTTTCTGTTCTAATTCTGTTTCAAGTGCTTTCTATTTTTTTTGTCTCGTATGATGAATAAGAAATTATTTCACCTCGCATGACTGCTTTTGCTGCCTACCTGCACTACTGAGTCAGTCCAATTCTGGATTAAATACTAACCTGAAGTCCCCTCCTGCTGGAAGTGCTGTGTCTGAGTGCAGTGAAGAAGCTGTGAAAGATGGAGGGGTCATCAACATTTAGACCATATATATTATAATATATATTAGCAACGCATACCTCTGTATTTTGAGTGGATATATTAATTATTTAAAATCTTCCGTCTGAGTATCATTACATGTCAAATGTATTTTTTGCTAAGTTTTTTGGTAATAATTCCTTGTTTAGAGCTCTATCAAAGTATGCATGAGGAAACTGTGGTGAGCTGAGTTTATGTTGTCCTACATTGGATACATGAGTCTCCTGCAATAAGACAGTGGGCCCTAGTTTCGTGGCGTGACGCGGGGTGGCGCGGCGCGAGGTGGCGCGGGGTGTCGAAGCCGGCACAGTGCAAGTTTCGAGCGGCGCAGCCCGGCGCGCGGTCAGTTTGGCAGTTTGGTAGACCGCGCTGC
>JAQFJA010000026.1:1786672-1797608 GCA_029874485.1 Naso brachycentron | reverse complement strand
TGTACAGCATGTTTTTTATCTTTTCTATAAAGATAGCTTGAGTGTCCATGACATAGCATTCGCACAGATATTTTTAGAGCACAATACTGCTAATAAATCACTTAGCTTGAGAGTTATGTGACATTACACCATAATTTCATATCCACTCAGATGCAGTCTTTTTGGCAACTGTTGTTATCTGCTCTTTGGGGACTGGATAAGCTACCACCAACTTGCCAAAGTATTCCTGAACTTCCATTATGTAGCAGTTTCATTTAAAGGTCCCATTAGGTCAACTCACACTGTGCCCGTGGTGGCTTGGAGGGTTTTCTTGGGCCAGGCCTTGGCAGCACAGCTGGTGCAGGTGCAGCACCACAATTTGTCATCGTCCATCATGTTATACTAATAGTGCCTGATTTTGAGGTGGGCGAAAGTCCTCTCAACATCAAAGTGGCCACCCACTGATCCATCAAGCATCCGCTCCATTACAGGGTTTTGGTACGTGTGAGGCAGCAGGATCTGTGGGTGGAACACTTTTTCTTCAGCACAATAGAATTTCCTGAGTAAAATTCCATCTTTCAAGTAGAGCCTTTTCCATTGAGCCCAGTTGGCTTTGGTGGCAGGGCTGCAGGCTGCTATGTCAGCCCAAGGTGGCCTACCTCTCCCCTCATCCATCCATCTTTTCACTGGTCCTATGTCTTGGTCAGTTTCTTAAGCCTTGCTTAAATGTTCTTGGGTCCGACCACTGAACAGATTGGTTAGGGGTGGTTTACTTACTCTGCAGATATTTGGATGAGAAGAGAGCACGTTTACAGCTGTTGTCAGGAGTCTTCTCTGTCCCCACTGGAGGTTGCTCTAGGGTGCTGCCTCCTGGTGGACTGTTAGCCAGGTTACACTGCACTGCCTTGCATGAGTGCTGGTTGCTGAAGTCAGGTTCTGTGACTGTGCATTGACATGACTTTTGGCAGGGTCTCCTAGAAAGCGCATCAGCATTTTGGTGGTGTCTTCCTGGTCGACGGATCATTTTAACGTCATAATCTCCACTTAAAAATACAGCAGACTGTTGGAAGCATCAAAATCAGAAGGCACATTGTTACATGTGCTCTGCCAATGTTCTTAAGATCCAAGAATTCTGGAAACGAATCCATATCAATCAATCAATCAAATTTATTTTTGTATAGCCCAAAATCCCAAATTACAATTTGTCTCAGGGGGCGTCACAAACACACAGATGTGACATCCTCTGTCCTTAGACCCTCTCACCAGGTGAGGAAAAACTTAAAAAACCTAAGTCGATGGAAAGAATCAGGGAAAAATAAGAAGAAAAAGTAAGTACTACTTACTTACGTTCTCTTCTTATTTTTCCCTGAAGCAAGAAAGTATGCAGTTAGTCCCATGCACTGGGATGGCAGCTAGAGTAAGAAGAGAGAAACTGAGGAGCTCAGTGCATCATGGACTTCATGGGCTGTGCCATGCTTAACTATAAACTTTACCAAAAAGGAAGGTTTAAGCCTACTCTTAAATGTAGAGAGGGTGTCTGCCACCCATTCCTGAACTGGGAGCTGGCCTGAAGGTTGCTTAACCAATTAATACCGGCGGGCTTCAAGGATAAATATCACTGGGTATCTTCGGCATAACATTGAAAATTAATGTTTTACTTTTTTGATAATATTGCGCTTTCTGATAATATTGCTTAAAGGAAGTATATACAGGATGAATAAAATTGAAACCATTTTACTTCAGTTCCTTTAATGCCAATTAGATTATTCAATCTTCGAATTTAGATCTGATGGTCGATAGTATCGAATGCAGCACTAAGACCTAACAGACCAAGTACAGATAGAAGTCCCTCATCTGATGACATTATAAGGTCATTTGTAACTCTGACCAATGCAGTCTCTGTACCATGATGCACTCTAAAAACTGATTGGAAAACTTCAAATAAACTATTGCTCTGCAGAAAGTCACATAACCGATTTGCTACCTCTTTCTCAAGAATCTTGGAGAGAAATTAGATAGTCTGTAATTAGCTAGAACCTCTGGATCAAGAATGGGTTTTTTTAAGTAGAGGTTTAAGTACGGCTTCTTTAAAGGACTGCAGTATGTAGCCTGTAAGCAGAGAGGGATTGATCATATCTAAGTTAAGTTGGGATGGGGTCCAAAAGACAGGTTGTTGGTCTAGAGGAATTAATTGCTGTAGTTGCTGAAATTCAATTGTAGTTGAGGTGAACATCCGGTCTTTAAAGCTGAATCCAAGCTTCCTATGATTAAAGACTGATCTGTACCAGGTGAGGACAGATGCTGGTGAATTTTCTCTCTGATAAGAACGATTTTATTTTTGAAGAAAGTCATAAAGTCATTACTACCAAGAGCTACAGGAATACATGGCTTTAAAGAGCTCTGGTTCTGTATCAGGCTGGCTACAGTGCTGCAGAGGACCCTTTTTATATGATTTAAGGCTATATTGCCAGGCTAAGTGTGAGTCCTCCGATTTGGTGGAGTGCCAGTTCCTTTCTAGTTTACGGGTTGCTTGCTTCAGTGAGCGGGTTTGAAAATTGTACCACGGGGCTAACTTCCTTTGTTTAACAGTCTTCTTTTTTAGAGGGGCAATAAAGTCTTAAGTTAGTTACATTGAGTCAGCAGCACTGCCCGCAATTTGATTAATTTGGGAGTAACTAAGATTAGCTAAAGAGCCATCAGATCTATTGAGGCGTGGCACTGAATCCAAGGCGGATGGAATCAGTTCTTTAAATTTAGTTACAGTATCTTCCATCTATCTATCTGATAAACATCTGGAGTAGAAGTGCTTGTGTAGTGGAGTAAAATCACATCTGCTACTGGACATTCAACAGTTACCACGTAATGGTCAGACAGAAGAGGATTATGTGGAAAAACCACTAAATGATCAATGTCAATACCACAAGTTAGGACGAGATCCAAGGTGTGATTAAAGCAGTGAGCAGGTTTATGTAGCCTACAGACTGACAGCAGCCTACTGAATCTGAGAGTGAAATAAATGCAGAACTAAGGCTATCATTATGTACATCAACATGGATATTAAAATCACCTACAATAAGTAATAAGTAATAAGTTTAAGGGACGCCATGGTACAATTTGGAAAGGATCAATGAGCAATGGTAACATTACATGATCTGTGTCCTTTGTCTGTCATTATTCGGTTGAATTCACGAGCAGTCGGACTGTACACCACTTAAGAGTGTTGCTGCAGCGGAGAATTGTGGGATGGAAAAATCTCCTTTCCTTCTGCCAAGAAGGTCCAGTGTCTCCTCTGCTAAAGTAGATACAAAAGGATGCACTGAGCCACCTTTAACATTTATGAAAGTCGAACAGCTCTTATCATGAACCACTTCCGGATCATTTCACTCAGTTAGGAACCTTCCCAAGTGAAAAGGACTATTCGACCGCAGCCTGTGTTCTTCTTTTTTACCGCTTAATCTCCTCATCCACACTCCAGTCCGGTAGGTGGCGGTAATGCATCTGTAAACTGGTTTGCCAACCGCCAATAAAACCAAAGAAGAGGAAAAAGGAGGAAGAAGAAGAAGAAGAAGACTTGGTTGGTCAACATTGTACGTGGCTTCGCACTTGAGGACAGTGGGAGTGTGTCACCACCGTTAGCTTAGTCGTGTAACGTTCATGTTTATTGACAATATCCGAGCGTCGACTCAATGTTATGTATTCGTCACGTGTGTCTTTGAATTTAGACAAATAACGGCAGCTGGTCACGTGGCAGCTGTTTACTGACGCTTCCTGTCATACAGCAGCTTGACGCACGGCTCGTGCAGGAGCCTCCGCTGCTCATCATCCAGCCTGCCGGTGTGATATGGCGGAGAGCGGGTCGTCGTCGCTTGAATTCTCCGGCTCTCTGACGAGCTCCACTCTTCCGCCACCGAGGACCCGCATCTTCAAAATCATCGTGATCGGGGACTCGGGTGTCGGGAAGACCTGCCTCACGTACCGCTTCTGTGCCGGGAAGTTTCCCGAGAAGACCGAGGCCACGATCGGTGTGGACTTCAGGGAGAGGCTGGTCGAGATTGACGGCGAGAAAATCAAGGTGTGCACTGCAGACGCCGACTCCTCCACAAACAGCCACAGTCCAGCCGCGATGCCTCCGAACGTCAGCCTGCTTAGAGAACACAGTCATGACGAACTGTCCGTGCGCACAAGAACAGGGACGAACGTAACGTTCCACCGTCAGATAAACATGAGAAATACGCTGAGATACAAGGCGGGGCGCGCGACTGTCTGTTCACCAACAGTCTGTCTGTTGGCCGGTCTGCAGATCCATAGCAGACGTTTAATGCCTTGCTCAAGGGCATGCCAATAGTCATATACGAGGGACTGCCAAATGCTGCTACCTATTCACTCTCCATGCTACATTTTGACTTCCTGTCCACTGATAAATGCCCCCCCACCCCCATGTACAAGTCGTCATAATGACCTCCAGTAGTTAAAACCAGCACTGACTCTTCTTCAGCCACTCTGAAGGAGCAGTCCAGGAGGAAGGGCTGGGCGTGCGGTACCACACCGATCAGGTGACCGTTCCTGAACCAGACTTTCCTCAATGCCAGTTTTATTTCATCTGTTTTAACAAAAGATTACATCACACGTAGTCACGCTCAGTCCTGTCTCTGCGTGTAATCTGGTGTTTTTGCTGTAAAACAGAGGACGGCCTGTCAGCAGCACGATCAGCACACCAGGCCTGCTGCACGCGCACTGGCTCACTCATGCTGATGAGATTAACTCATCTGGTCATTCAATCCCAAATTTCGATACCTGACATTTTTCAATACTTGACAGTATTTAGGCCGTCCGTCGGTACCGTAACAGTATTGAGGTTGGACACCCAGCCCTACCAGGAACTTAGTATTAGTAAAGTTGAGAGACAGACAAGAGACACGTTAAAAAAAAAAAGTTAAAGCAAGCAAACCTGAAGATATCCTGACTTTTAGTCCCGAGCATGAGTCAAGCTCCAAAGATCCTACAATTCCCATAATGCAAATAATTACGGGCAGGGAAGTTAGTTTCCTAAAAAAGGTCGTCTACTGGCTACAGTGGCAATCAAAGCTAATGCTAACACAAATAAGAGATTCTCTGAAAAATGTCTGTAAGGATTAGGCCTCACATTTACATACAGAGGAATAAGATGTGTCAGGCTGTGGATACACACACAGGACTTGTTAGCAGAATGAAATAACGCTGGTTTGGTTCTTCCAGTGGGATTTGATCCATTTCTCCAAGAGGTGTGAATCATCTCTGGCCTCACAATCCGATTCCATTACGATTCATCTGTCAACGGTTCAAATACGAAACGATTCTCAAAGCATCTGCAGTGCGTTGCATCTGAAATTTCTATAGTACTGCAAACTGCACAGACTTCATCAGTTAATAGTCAGAGAAATCTGAACTTAATTATTTATTTTGACAGTGCTTTCAGAAGTTACAAACCATCCACCACACACTGATTTTCTATTTACACATCACCTTCACTCGCTCAAGACAGCACAGCAGTGAACAGCACCGTGTTATATACTCTGACACAGCGGGGGCAATGTGGCTTCAGTCCATCAGGAACACCAACGAAGAAGACGAGCATCCTGTTGTCTCACAGGGAGAATGTATACAGGACATTGAATGTAGCTAAAAGTAACGTTGGCTGCTTTGTGTGTGTGTGTGTGTCCTTGCAGTGTAACGTAGCATCACTCACAACACGAGCTAATCCAGCTAACGGCTACGCTCGTGCTGCGACCTCTTGTTGGTCACTTTGCTGTTGTCAGTACTGGCCTCGTTTACACGCACACAATATTCTGGTTACTGAGCGGATCCCGGTTGTGGTCAGACCAGGGACACCCTGTTTACATGACAACAGCCAGCAATAAAAAAACCCGTTCATATTCCTGTGTACATGCCCCCCCCGTAGCACCCACTACCCAGCCAAAGTATGCATGTGCGCTTTGCCGCGCGAGCTGTCACTGAAGATAGAGTTTATGTCATCCTCTGTTAGCCCTGCTTCTAGCTATTTTACAACGAAAAATTCTAATGCAAACAACTGTGCTACTCTATGTCTTAGGTGTTGGAAGACAAGAGCGACAGGATAAAGACACCCAGTGTAAACTGCAGGGCGCAGGCGCGCAAGTAAAACGCATCTTAACAACAGTAAACGTATCTGATTCTAAAATTACATTAAGTTCTAATCTGAGTCTAAAAATAACAACGTGGTAAATAAAAAGGTCACAACAAGCACACAGGACCGTTTAGAGTTGTGTCTATGTTTATAGTTGATCTGATGACTTTAGGTGGAGGCAGGCTAGCACTTCCCATTGACTACCAGTATTTGAGCTAAGCTAATTAGCAGTTTGCGAGCTCTGCCTGTCTCTCTCTTCTTTGTTACTATACGCACAAGCATGTGCACAAGAGCATGCCCGGTCGTTACCGGGGTGAGGTGTATACATGTCTGAGTATTCTGGTTAATACATAATAATATATATACATAATATTGTGTGCATGTAAACATGGTCATTGACTGCGCATGCTAGTGGATAAGCATTAGGGTTAGTTTTCTAGTCTGACGCTTCATGTTTGCTCCCTCGTGAATATTTGAAAGTGTTTTGTGAGTCTGTTGGTTCGTGTAGGCAGCAAAGAGTAAACTGTGTCATGTCATTAGCAAATTATGTGGTTTCTGCATCGATGTGGATTCTGTCATGTCCGCATCATGTTGCATCTTATAATCTAGAAATTCCCACCTCTAATGTCCACACTGTCCCCTCACAGATCCAGCTGTGGGACACAGCAGGCCAGGAGCGCTTCAGGAAGTCCATGGTGCAGCACTACTACCGCAACGTGCACGCTGTCGTCTTCGTCTATGATGTTACCAACGCTGCCAGCTTCCGCAGCCTCCCAGCCTGGATCGAGGAATGCAAGCAGCACGCGCTAGGCACAGAGGTACCCAGGATCTTGGTTGGAAACAAGTGCGACCTTCAAGACTTCATCCAAGTGGGCACGGATGTGGCGCAACAGTTCGCTGACGCCCACTCCATGCCCCTGTTTGAGACATCAGCAAAGAACCCAAACAGCCAGGGAGATGGAGACTATGGCCGAGGGAACAGTGACCACGTGGAGGCCATTTTTATGACGGTGGCCCACAAGCTGAAGTCTCAGAAGCCTCTGGTGTTAAGCCAGCCGCCCGAGGGATCAGGGGGTACCATCAACCTGAGCAGGGGGAGGGATGACGGAGGAGACGGGGGCAGGAGTTGGGGCTGCAGCAGCTGCTAGAGGAAGACAAAGGAGGGAAAGAGACAGCGTCAGTGTGAGGGTGCTCAGGACTGCAGAGACTGAACATGGAGGAAACAGTGGAGGTCCATCCGAGAGAAGTTCTGTGACGTCATTATCAGCACAACACACAGATGAATGTCTCCACGCTTGTGCTCAACTTTATAAATGACTCTGAATTGTTCTGGCGTCATATTTCCTGTATGATTGTTGTTAAGAAATGCTGAAATTGATCATTGGTTTATGATCTTAAACAAGCAGCCAAATATTATTATCTTTAGCCAATCGAAATAACCAACAGTCACCTGCTTCTCATGACCAGTACAAATAACCAGTAACTGAACATGTTGGAGTTCAAAAGGAGCTCATAACCTTTAGTTTATGCACCTCTGAGGGTGGATGGATCATTATTTTACAGCTCTGACCTCCCAAATGTAATCTGATCTATTCTTGTGGAACTTTTGATGCAAATTGTAAACGTGTTCTCGTTCTCTGACACAGTGAAACCAGCCACACAGGCCACATGCTGAGCTCTCAGGCTCTTCCACAGCTGGACTTCGTCTTCTTTTCTGTTTCTAAGAGCATCAGAAATCAACCTTGAAGCTGCATCCATCACTTGCTGTATCTCAGTGGGAATATGCAGCGCTTATTAAGTCAATTAAGCTAATTTATCCAAATTATTTGCTCTGTTAATCAGTTATTATTTATTATCTGAGTAGGACAGAATAACTGGAAAAAATTCCAGTTGTTGGCTGATAATTTACTGGCACTGATAAATATCGTGCATCATTAGCAAAAAGCTGAAGTTCCAGCTTCCTTATCTTCAGGAGTTTCTTGGCATTGAAAACATGGAGGCAGTGCTGTTTAAAAAAAACAAAGGGATTCTGGGAAGGGAATGCCACAGGAGTGTCTTTACCACGACCTGGTTGGGTGGAATTTAATTTGTGCATGCAGACACAATAACAGAACTCATTATAATACAGTCTGTAAATTTTGTGTGTGTGTTAAAAGTCTGTCAGAGATTTTTCAGGTCATGTTTAGTTGCAGTGACGTTCTGACTTATGTTCAAAGGCGTCTGTGTTGTCGTATCCACTCCCCTCGTTTCGTTCCTGTTTGGATTCTCATTTCATGCGTGACACTGTCGGTTGGTCTGGAGTTCATGTGGAGTTCTCTTGAAAACAAACAAACAACACTAATGTGGTCCTGACCGTTTTTGTTGAAGCCAAACAAACATGTTGAATGAATTACTTCATCCAAAAAACATCAGCAAAGGTGATATTTGACTTTTTTTTTGAAACCTGAGACATTTTTTATGTTTCCTAGCTTTCAGTCCTCTCAGCCTTTAAGCTGCTAAATTTATCTTGTTTTCAGAAACACTTGTCAGTCAGTGGATCGTGTTGGTGAGAATGTGTCCTGTCAGCGGATCTTTTAAATCCAAACAAAACAGGGACGTGCTCGTAAAAAACACTGATCCATAGTGGCTTTTACCAGAGGTCAGAAACTACATTTAAAAAAACCCAACAAACACCATTTAAACTCCATTTACATTTAGTCTGGTTGCCTTATGTCAAAGATCGAAACCACTTTTTTTCTTTCTTTCTTTTTGAAAGAAATGTGCGTTGGATCTTGAAGTTATTTCATTAACATTGTGTTTAAAGCTGATGCACAGACAGCTTCTGCAGATTGTTGAAAAACAGGTTTGGTGGTAAGAATCGTCCATTTTCACACTATCAATGTAAACCATCAGAAATCCCTCAAGTAACCACAACCACGTTTTCACACATGCATAACTATAATTGTTTGGGAATATTTACTCTTTTTTAAATACTTAGTGTAATTGTAAGTGCATCTGGAAGCCTGTTCTAGGCTTTGGACGAGTCAAGGCTTGTCCACTTTTGGGCTCGTTGAAGGGCTGATGTAGCCTGGGCCCCGTCCAGAGACTCCGCCCACTTGCTTCTCTTGGTCTGGTATCGCCTCCACTTGGAGAGATTCTCAGAGGGAGGGGTTAGATTTTCTCTAACCCCCCCTCATTGGTTGTTGCCTTTTCAAATTTAATCTACGTGAACAGTTATTCCGTCACCAGGGGGCGTTTCGCCTGCTGTGGAGAGTGTGTGGAAAGAAGTCAAAGTGAAACAACCAAAATCCAAAAATGTCTCTCCAGCTGTTAAATAATCACATAGATGTTGTTAGATTGTGTTGTGATTGAGATTCTGACCCACCGTTCATCGTGGACAGAGACAAATGTTTTTTTAATTTTGCTCGTGATGATGTAAAAATATTAGGCTGGCTCTTTAAACTCAGATTTGAAGCAGGTCTCCATTTGAAGCCCTGATGCTGGCGTACATCGTCTGTTCCGACTTGTTACCCTCAAACAGACAGAACAGAAATTCCAGCCGCTAAACAGTGAAGCGGTGGCAGATGTGGAAGCAGTCTTGTAAACAACTGAGCCGGACCAGCAGACAGAAAAGTTAAAAAACAGTCGCAGCAGATTCATGAGTCTCTGTCAGTGTGAGAGGGCATTTGGACAACATGGTCTCATTTCCTCTCATCAGCTCATGTCCCCATCGGCACACGAGCTGAATGTCGCGTATTCGAATCAGAGTGATGACTCCACACAGTTATGAGAATGTTTTAGTTTTTGAATCAGCTGAGGCTGAAAAAAACCATGTTGCACAGGTTGAGTGACATGACTTTTTGAGAGAAAACACTTTTGTTAAACTCAGCTAACACTCTGCTTCCTGCAGCAGGTGATGATGTCACTAGGTGGGAATCTCGAAGCACCTAACGGTTCAGTGTGATCAGAGTTCAGGGCCCTACGGTTCAATTCAAAAATGATTACCGATGCATCTTGAGTTTATCTCAGTGTGACACAGCTTACGTACAGCAGGGCTCTTGTCCAGTTCACTTACCGTCACTCGGTGCTGGTCGGGTCTGGCAGTCAGCCGTGTTCCTTGTTTTGTTTTCTTATGTGCTACTTGAAAAACTGTCCGGGTGGGCAGTGCTTCACTTCTGTTGTCTGCCTGTCTTCATTCCGTCTATTTTACGTCATTTAAAGTTTTGATTAGCAATTATTGGACGTTTTTGAATCGATTTAGAATCATCCAAATTCAAATCGCAATGCATCTAGGAATCGATTTTTTTCCCCACCACTAGTTGTCACAGAACAGTTCGGGTGGATCCTTTGAGTCCCGTGCCAGACAGGCCTGTGCAGTGAGACACTTGTTAAATTCTGTCATGGTGATGATGGAGCAATGTATCTTTAACTTGATGATAAAGGATGCAAAGGGAACCTGTGAGGAATTCGGAGAAGGACCTCTGAGAGAACCTGTTGGTGAACGACTGCAAAATAACCAGACTGGTATTTGAGTGCTGTGTAGTCCAGGAAGTAACTCAGTGAATACACAAACCTCTGATAGTGTGTAAGGTGTAGTGTAGCCTACTGTGCGTGTTCATACGCACATGCCTACACACTGCTTCACCTGTATGTAAGCTTGTGTACAATGTTCAGCATGCAGTGATCAAAGCTGACGTTCATTCATATGTGTCACACGTGTGTCCGTATCACAGGAGTTTGCAGCTTTGTGTCGACCAATTTGGGATGTTTGTTTGGCCCCAGCTGGTCCTGTGTCTCCTCAGCCGACCCCCCCCCCCGTTATGCTGCACATGAATG
>JAQFJA010000026.1:1767375-1780011 GCA_029874485.1 Naso brachycentron | reverse complement strand
AAAGGTGAAACATTCCTGCTTATATAGGGGAGTTGTTTTTGTAAATCTGAGGCTGGAACATCTGGTTTAACTAAAAGAGAGGGTCGTTTGTCCGAGCGGAGGAGACCCCTACTCCTCACGTATATCATCCTCTCACATTCAGAGGCCTCAACTCCCATCCATGAATTGTGAGACACCACAATTACCAACTGCAGCTTTAAAAAACAGTGAACGGAAGTCAGAGTGTAATATGCTTCCGCAGACTGACGTGTTTCTGGCATAAACAGGCCTCTAAGTAGGAACAGGTCACAGATATTGACTGATGTTCACAGTAGCCAATAGGGCTGAATGTGTGCTACTCTCGCGCTCCGCCTCAGCTGGTAATATTGCTGTGTATGAATACACGGAGCAGTACAACCAGAGTACAAGAGGACTTAATACACACCACTGGATGATGTTATGAACACAGACTTGATGTCATTAAGTTTTCTAACCTTTCTAGGACTTCCACAACTGGTAAGATGCAGAAATGACAAGTATATTGGCCGTAGTTAATGAGAGAAACCCCCCTTTCCTTCTGATGCTACTAGCTAAGGTAACGCTAATTGAGGCTGTGTGTTTATTGACACATTAACAGACCTTCATTTATTTTATGAACACATACACAATGTCGATAAGCTTTCTAACATGTCTAGGACTTCCGCAGCTGATACAGTTCAGCAAACACGGTTACAGCAGCTGTAGTTAATTCCAGGAAGTGGTGAGTTGTGTCCCGTTGGTTCTGCAATGCAAGGGTTTTTTTAAACTCTGTGATTGTCTTGACTTAGTTCAGCAACGAAAGCTGGGGGCATGTCATCAGTCTCTAATTAAGCGAAGCGTCTAGAGACTGACTTGTGAGTCTATGTGGTACATAGCATGGGATACATGAACAATTAACACATAGATAAAAGCTGGGAAAATGTATTTTTCATTTCACAGAGACTTTAAGGTGAACCCTCATCTTAACATAAATAATAAATCAGTTGTTGCATATGCAAAAAGCACTGCAGTCGTGTCAGTTCAGTCACAATCAGTGTGACTGCTCTAAAAAGATGAAGTGTTTTCTGTCACTCATTCTTGCACTGTAAGAACAGTGACCACTCTGAGTGACTTGCTTAGTTTTAGAATAATGTAGTTTCTCTTTCTTAATACTATCATTTGCTTAGACATATGTGCATGTCTGTTGATCTCTCGTTTCCTTTGGTTTAATTTCTGTTTGTTTTAATCAATTTTTATTTAATATTCAATATTTATTCATTAATACACTTCACATTGGTTTCTGAGTATGATTTTAAACATTTGATTCTTATAAGGGAGAGAAGAAGTGCATCCAAATCCAAGTACATCCAATAGTCGAAAAAAAAAAATTGAAAACAAAAAAAAGAGACTTTGCACACCTAGAGTTTGTTGGGTCTTTGGGTTATTCTTTGAGTTTGTCTGAAGTTTTGTTACATGCAAATATGATTTTTAATAGATTTTCTATAGATCATTTAGGCTAAGCTGTTATGGACAAGATGTCCTGTAAGGGCTCAGAAAAAACATCTGTAATTCAGTAACAGCATCTGTTGAGGGAGGCTAAGTGACTTAAATGAACGCTCTGAACCACATCTACAGGAACATGTTTTCAAGAATGAACTTCTAATCTCAAAGTTTTGTAAATGTCTATTTCTCTGTACTCACGGGTCATATTTGCAGTTGGGGGTGAAGGAGTGGTTCGCCTTGTGACCCAGAGAGGCACAGTATCTCTCCACCTGGTCGAATGGCTGAGGGACATCAATCACCGTATCCTCGTCCAATGAGATTGTGTTTCCATTCAGTGCCCAGTCTCTGCTGTCCACCTAAGAAGTCCATGTAGTCATGTTTTAAAAAAAAAAAAAAGTTTTAATTAGCTAAAATACAGAAAATTAAGGATGTATGTAAAGGGTGGCAAAAATGTGACCCTTTCTCATTTTAATGGTAAATATTTTCATCATTTGTTATTTACTTCAGGCTATCTATTTGACCACCATTACTTTTTGCTATAAGAACAATTTTGTAACCATTTCAACTTGTCTGCTCTCCTGCTCACTAGCTAATTTGCTATCTGAACGTTAGGTGTTCACATGTTCCAGCTGACCCAGTGAGTATATTTTAATTACGGCTCGCGGCATAACGAGTTGATCGTGGTCGATTAAGGCAGCGATTAATGCCATATTATTTTTAATCGCGTTAATCGCGTGCTGCTATTTTGTCCCTTTGACACACCCTTAGTCAAGTGTCCTGCTTTCTACCGGTAGAAGAAAGACAACAGTACACTTCTGAATTGCTTGTTTTTGCTTTTTGATTAGCACTTTACGTAATTTTAGAATCAAATACGTACTGAAAGTAAAACGCAGTTAATGTAGATTTAAATATGAGATAAAAATGCGATTTCTCACGATTTTTTAAAAAATTGTTGTCTGACAGCCCTAATTTTAATATATATATTTTTTTACATTAATTGAGTTACTCCAGATTGTTTTCTTCAAGCCCCCACAAAAGACCCCCGTGTAGTGGCTAGTAGGCCTAGCCATAGTTTGGAATCAGCGCTCTCATCTTTTTCTGAACATTTGCTGTGTGTCTTACCTCAGAGTGTGTGATGCGTACTCCATTGTAAAAAGCCATTACAGTGTCAGTCTCAACATATGTCTTGGCAAACAGGCCCTGTCCTGCACCTTTGATCATGGAGTCTGCCACAAACACCCTGACAAACAGAAACAATGTGGTGGCACATGAGGAACCATCCTGAAGCGGCTCTACTCCAGTGTCACTCTAATTCTCACACTGAATTCACAGGTTATTTTTCAGGCGAGCAGCGTGCACAGCTGACTTACCTCTGGCTCTCATAGGGGTCAGGAAGCAGAGTGTGGGTGGCGATGCACGTTGATGTGGACTTGTCATACGAGTACACAGGACCTAAAAACAGAGCAATTCATGTTCATGTCCAGATGTTTAGAAAAAGACAACAGCAAATATCATCTCAACAGTTTTAAAGCTGCAGTTCTTGTTTGTGTTTAATATCATCACTTTCAACTTGATTCCTTATTCAAACTCCCCTAATGGGCGCTGGTCTCTTATTCTTGGCTCTTAGATCAGGTGATCTATGTCCTCCATGTTGTTTTTTTTCTGATGTTTGTTTTTGTGTTGGGGCATGGCAGGATGCTGATTGCAGGTACCGGGCTAATACGCACAGCAATAGGCCAGTGTGCGAAAGTCATGAATTTGACTGTGATTTTAAATCTGTGCGCAGAGTGAGAATATTTCTGCGCAGATATCAGTGAATGAGGCCCAGTGATTCATGACTCATTTGATTTGCTTCTCATCGGTGTTTAAGAAATAGTTTACCTTTTTAAAAAAAAAAAAAAATACATTTTTCTTGCACTACTGCCAAATCCTCCTTGAACGAGGAAACTAGGAAAAACATTTCAGTCTGAGAATTAACATCAGTCTGCTGTTAAACACTGTGGTAGTCTTGTTAAAGACCAGCAGCCTCCAGACGAAACATGCTGTGGTTCGGCCGCTCACACTGCAGCATGTCAAGTTTCTCCACAACGTTTGACGATTTGATAAAAGAGTTAATGAGACTTTCAGAAACTGTCAGAGTGTGTGCTGTTCATGCTGTGACAAATATCCCTTTAAATCTCGAGCAGTATGACACTATTTATGGCAATATTGTAGTTACTGGATTCTGCATTAAAATGCTAACAAATCTGGATTTGTCAGGTGTTTCACTCCGAAAACCAACTAGTTTATTTTCTCTGTTGAATTTCCAGGAAATGCTCTCTGTCACTAGTTTTTTATTCTGTTTCTGAATAAAAAACTTACAAACGTTGTATAAGAGCATTTTTCTCACTTCACTCACTCCTCTATCCAAGATATGTACCTCAACAAATAAATGCTGCCAATTTCAGTAAAGGAGACAATTCTAAATGGATCCTTTAACTCTGGAGGCTCATATGTCAGTGCGACCTAGCACCCACTGGCAGACGAGTACTGACTCAACTTTGGTTCCCCCTCCCACCGTAAAGCTGACACCCGTACATACTGTGGGCTTGGATTTCAAAGCGAGGCCTTCCACCCTCACTGGAGATCAGGGTGGCGAGTCGAGCCTCGATCAGCTCCCCGTCCACAAAGCTTCCATAGAGAGCTGTCTGTCCGTCAGGGTAGATGTATGCCACTGATTCACCGGTCATCTCCCCGTCCTCATTCACCTCCCCGAACACACAGCCTCCATCCTAGACGCCCCACAGTGTACACCAACATGCACAATAAACACAGTTACTGCACCCTTTCCATTTACTTCACTTCACTGTGTTCTGTTTGTGCAGAACTCTGACGCGCTGCAACATAATCGTCTTTATTCAAGAACATTTATTGCCACATTGAACTTCTAACATAAAAGGTGCATTCAGACAGAAAGCGATGGACACGATGTGTCACGTGTCAATGTGCGATGTCTGCTAATATTAGCTCATTGAAAGGAGGGGTTGCTGGCCACTTTCTGTCATTATTTATGGCCGATTTAATCATCAGTTCTGCACTATATCTGTTGTGGAGGTCCTTCACAAGTTGGAAAACTAAACATCAGGTCTGGTTAACGAAATCATCACTGCAGTACTCCTCAAACTCATCTGTTGTGTACATGTCACCAGTGTTGGAGGTCCTAGACAGGCTGGAAAACTTAACAACATTGTGTCTGGGTCAATTAAATTATCCGCTGGTCTGTTAAGTTACAAACAGCCACAGTTGGGATGTTAGCGTTAACAGCTAGTAACATTAGCGTCAGGAGGAGGAGGGGCTTGCCATCTATTGCCATAAACTACAGCAGCATAAACATCATTTCTGCTCTGGATTTTGTGGAAGTCCAAGAAACGTTGGAAAACTTCACCACATCGTGTCTGTGTTCATAAAATAATCCCGCGGTGATAAAGTCATGTTGTAGGAGCTCAGTGTTTTCACACACAGCTCTGTTTTGACGGCCATGTCTGCGCTTGTTGGGCCGCTGGGTGTCGGAACACGATGCTGCTGATGTACGCCAGGATCTGGCTTTCTGATAAATGCCGGTATTGCTTATTTGCATAACACAAAACCGGTTTACACCGGACCGAACCGCTAAAACCTGAAGCCTTCCCAAGCCTATTGTAGGAGCTCCATGGTATTCATGCACAGCAACAGTTGTTCTGACCACTATGTCCGATTCAATGTCCGCTCAGGACATTCTGGCAACGTTCATGCCGTCGGGAAGTTACTGATGTCGGGAGAATCTCAACACTGATTAGCTGTTGCAGCAGTGTCATGAGATGTTGCCTGAAAAGTTCAACATTTTCAATTTTGAGTGATGAGACGATGAAGGCGATGGACACCTTATCGCACGTTTCACATCGTGTGTATCACGAGATTTGCATCACCCGGAGTAACATCATGTCTAATCACATCTTTACATCGACTTTGTATGTAATCTTGTGGCATTGATCTCGTTCATTGCATCCTGAGCACAGCTTGAGCTCTTTAGGACCGTATTCCTGCTCTTATTGTAGTCAAATTTAATAATGTATCACAAGAAAATTACAAAAAATGAATTATTTTGTGGTTTTAAATTAAAGTCTGCCACTTCCGTCTTTCAGTTAAAACTAAATCTCCTGGGTCCCTGATGTCATCGTTGACTCGGGCGTTATTGGTTGAATCGTTTTTTGAATTCAACCAATTATATCACGACAATCCGCCTGTCAATATAAACCTGTAAACTAAATAATAATAAACTAAAGCTAGTTTAGTGTTAAAATTTAGCAGTTAACTATCAACAAACAAAGCCCTAGCAACAGTTGCCAAGGGGTAACAACAACACTTGCCAACAACACTCCAATCAGATTCCTCCAATTATGTCCCGCCCCTGCAGCCCGTTCATTGGTTGTTTAATTGTTTGAATAGCGAATCCATCACAACACAGCAGTTGATGCTCTGGAAAAAGACATTTCAGCTCGTCCTTAAGAAAAATACTTCTAAATGTGGCCTCAGCGTGCTCGAACCCATGAAGTCATGAACAAAGTGAATTTGACTGTGTCGTCATGACACTGAGCTGACTCACAGGGTAGTAGACCCAGCACTCCCCGAAACGGTTGTTGTCTTTGTACTGGCCCTTGAACACCAAGCGGCCCTCTCCGTCGAACTCCTGAGCAGGCCCGTTGAGCTCGCCATCCACATACGTCCCATGGAGGACGCCGCCATCTTCATATGTATACACTCCCTGGCCCTGCAGAGCATCATCTACATAGAAACCCTCCAGGGTACTGGGGGGGGGGTAGAAAGAGGAGAGCTGTAATGAAGCTTAGTCTATTAATAAACTTATTCAATCCAGAAATTTAAAAATCACCTTGCAGCTCTTCTCCTGACTGTGAACTCTCTAACAGATGCACCTTCAGCAGTCATACTTCCTGTCCACATGTGTACCAAATTTTAGGTTGATGTGTAAAACTACTGAGGTGCTATAGAGTTTTTACCAAACAGCGTACCTTGGTGATCTCCAGTGTGCCAAACCTATCCAAAAGTGCCCAAAATGGCCCAATTTGGCCACAACGCTGGCATCTACACACTTGAACATTTTCTCTTCGTTATGTAATGAACATGTACATACTGAGTTTAGTATCATACACTCACAAGTTTCACTATAAAAAATGCCGCTTTTTGTATCATAATTCATTTGGGATGCTGCTGTTCCAGCCACTAGGGGGCCCCAAGCTGCAAGTTTAGCCTCAGTATGTTTACACATACATATTTAAAAATATTTTTATTTGTAGCCAGTCATGCCCCCTCATGTGTTTAGTGAAGTGCTTATGCCTGTAAACAAAACTGAGCTGCAACGACAGGAACGCTGTGGCTTGTGTTTGTGGGGTAATCAGGTCAAAATCATCATTAAGGCCCACGTGCACTATTCCCATCACACCACGTCTCTAACACCTGCCACACAGCAGATGATTTTCATTAACAGTATTTCTATTGATGTTCTGTGAACTAATTAATGATCAAATCAGGAAGTATGGCATGACACAGTGGTTTAAAACAACAGCCCATAAAACACTTTTAAGCCTGTGAAACTCAGAGTAAACAGCCAATATCAACTGTGTTTATCATTATTTAATTCTCACTATTTTCACCCACAGTGACAATGTCTCTGTGCTGTGGGTGATGTACACGGTCACAACATGTAGATGGAGTGTGTTGGAGATTTTTTTATGCATTTTAGAGGCTTTAGAGAGCAGTGAAGGTGTGACGCTGTCACTTCCATTGAACATGCCGTCGTGATGGTGCACAGTTGGAGAATCTGACAACGCACAGAGAAGAGAAAGGCATCATTGTCTACAGTCCCTAACAAGTGCTGTTTCCTCTGAAGTGCAACACATTGATGCATCTCCACCGATCATCTTACAGGGTTTGGAGTAGCAATTTGACAAAATATAATAAACTAATAATGATATTTATTTCTGTCGTCTTGTCTTTATCATACTGTACCTTCCATCAAAGAAGAAGAACTTGCCCTTGCCATTCTTCTCTCCGTGGGAGAAGTGTCCTTCAAAGCGATCACTGGATGAGTAGGTTACTGTGCAGAACCCATGAGGCTGACCATCTTCATCCAATGGGCCTGATCGTAACACACACACACACACACACACACACACACGCACACCAGGGCTAAAGACTTCTCCCATCGTTTCACATTACACATGATTTTATCCACTGGAAATTTAAAATCGCTGATTAATTCTTTTAAATGTTCTGGAATCTTAAGGAGCACGAACAAATACTCTCGAGCTACTTTGTGCAGTTTGAAAAATGTTTTTGGAGCTTTGTTCATCAACCACTCAACAAACCTGAACAACTTTATTTGTCAGATTTGTATGGACACACAGACACAGTGACTGAACCCCTTCACTCGAAGGACATTGATCCTCATTCCTGACAGAGTCCCGTGCGGTCTCACCGGGTGGAGCAGGACTGACGGATTTCTCATAATCACAAGTTTCTGGTTTTGGTTGATTTCGGTAAATCACTTTTTTATTAGAAGCACCTCCCAGCGAGGAGCGAGCGTTTCACAAAGAAGGAAACTCTTGTGTTTCCAGTTTCCATCTACAAAAGACTGAGTCAAACGTGTCACACAGCGTGTTGTCAAACTCGGCTCCCGTACCGGAACAAACACGGCTTTCATCAAAAGATGCGCAGTCTAAATGCGCGTGTCGGTAAACGAGACACAAAGTATCGAACCAGCCCCGCCGAGCACACGTGTACAAACGGTGACAAACAAAACTGTAACCTTTCGTGTTATTTTCACTTCCTGTCTGCTCAAATCTTTCCACAGCCACGCCGGCAGCGGGGCACTCCTTTCATCCAGGCCGCTCTCACTCGCCTGTCAAGCGGGTTCCCTCTGAAATCAAGCCCGCGGCGCCTCGCTGTTACCGGGCGGGCCCGCTGACTCACGGAGCTTCACGAACAAGTGACATCAAAAACTCCCAACAACAGAGAGACATCGCTCATATCGCACATTACGTCACATGCAGCGCAGTCGAATAAAGGAAGCTTTACCTTCCACGGCCTCCTCTATGTTTTCATCGTCGCTGTCCATGCTGCTGCAGGAGGCTGCTGGACGGCCACCACACCACCACAGCGCGCCGCTGACGGCTCCTCCCGTCACCCACGGCGTGTCACGGGCACGCTCCCACAGCTAACTGGTCTCAAACGAACGTTTTAAAATGCTCCTGGAAGTTTTCATTGTATTGTGAAATGCACTCGCCTAAAGAAATCTCTAAATAAACCAGCACAAATTTTGAAGTAAATGTATTTAATTATTAAAATGAGTTCAAATAAGGTTCTGATTTGTTTTCATGTTGCAGTTACACAGTCATCGCTCCAAACGATGCAAGGTCCCACTGCAAGTTACTGAATCCATTTTCTTTAGAAACGAAGCCACTGTGTGCTTTTTTTTCTTTGCAGGGTGTAGGGGTGTGATGTTGAATTTCCAGAAACCCACAGCTGAATACGTGCTCCACCTCTGCTCCACCCATGCAGACGGCAGGGCTGTTTTTTTGAGTCAGCAGACAGCTCTCTGGTTTTGCTGATGCAGTGTTGTTGTTATCCGTGCACCGTTCTGCCAGAGATGTCGATGTCCTCCAGACATGAGCTCTCACTGTGACTAGAAATCTGGCCGATGATGGTGCTGTGGTCCACGTTTGGAGTTCTCTCCTTGTCAGGTGTTACAGTCGTGTGTACAGTGTGAACAGGAGTGGGCTGAGCACATAACTCTGGGGTGCTCCAATGATGAGCACTTAAGTGTGGGTGTTAAAATGTCTGGTGCAGAGTGTGGTTCAAGTACTCAGAGTTAGAAGTTTTCCAATCAGTTTTGTGGGGAAATTTGTGTTGATTGTCAAGCTGATATCAATAAACAGCATCCGTTTGTAGGTGTCGTTACCTTCGAGGTGTGTGGAGACTGAGCGGAGGTTGGTGGAAATGGCCTCTTCTTTGGATCTTTGGGTTCTGCAAACTGGTGAAAGTGCAAGCTGGCTAGGACAATGTTCTTGTTGTGTTTGACCAGAACTTCATCAGAATGGGGGTGAGTGCCACAAGTAGCCAACAGTCAATGTAATCACCACATGAAAAGAAATTTGGGAAAGTTTGCGCTACATCATGCATCTTATAGGCACATTCTTTTTTTAGGGAGTTTTTCAAAGAGATATGCCGCATTATAACACATTATGAACATATATATCACATGATTACACATTATGAACATATATATCACATGATTATGAACATATGTAACACATTATAACAATCATGATCACACCTATAATGTGTTACAGGTGGTTATGGTTACAGTTAGGTTTAACCCTAACCCTGCTTATAACTATGCACTATAGGCGCATTATAAGGTATTATAAATATGTTTATTATGCATTATAGATGAATGCTGTAAGTAAAATGTTACTGCACAATTTTATAGGTGTCCTTAGTTTATGTCATGCTGTATCATCATTATAATTTCAAACACAGTTTGTCAGTTGCTCAGTCCAAATGTCTTGTTTGTCTGCTGCACTTTTCAGGAGATAAAGCAACTTTTTGTAGCAAAGCTGATGCAGAAATTAATAAGGAAGGATTTTGATTTAACTTTCATTCTCTCTTCTATTCTGTAGCAGGGCAGGGCTTTAACAACACGACGTGACAGCACTTGTTCTGGGATGTGCTTAAGTTGCTCTTCCACAGGAAGTACCTCCTGCTTGTTGTATAAAGCTTACTCTGAACAAGAATCAAACTGCATAGGGAGCTGTATTTTGTATAAACAGCAGAGCGATGGGAACGGACTCCCCTGTTTTGTTGGCTGCAGTGTCTCTTCTGTCTGCCCTGCAAATGGGTGAGCTAAAACTGTCTGCATATATATAGAGAAACACACTGGCTCAGTAGTGGGAGTACTGGTTATTTGCCAAGTGCTTTTCTTACACTCCCATATCACCATGGGAGTGTTCTTGGATCAAAGTTGAAGTAGAAACTGTACGTGGTGTACTGTAGAGACATTTCATAAAACATTTTAATTTGTGCTCGCATTCAGTGAATCCCTGATGAGTCGCATGAGACTGAGATTTCAACTTTAAAAGTGTTAGTTTGAAAATGTGTCCATGGTAGGCAGGACTGCAGCAGAATGAAAACCTTTTACTCTGTGTTCATGTGCAGTATAACACTTGGTTTGAGTTTTTTAAAGAGGCTGAAACCTCACCAGCACTGTCTTCTTCCAGGCTACTTTGCCCGCCGAGTTGGTTTGTCCAGGATCGCCCACAAGGTCCTGCCTCCGTCCGTCACAGGTCCTCCAGAGTTTGAGCGAACTTTCCGTGCGCAGTAAGATGTCTTTTCAAAAGCCCCTGAAATAACATTCAAAGTCTACTGACTGACAGTTCTTTCTGTGCAACCATGAGTTTGACATTTGTGGTGGAAATGAGACATCGCACAGCTACAGAATATTTTGTATGAGAAGTAATTCAAGCATTTGTTTCTCCAATAGAATTTATTTTGATATTTCTGTCATACAGCACCATCATCAGGCCAAATGTACGTTTTTTAAAAACTTTTGTTTGTGATCAAATATCTACAAACCTGTTCTCAGTTGTAGTTTGTGTTAAGGGATAATTATCAGATGTTGACACGCTGACACGATAGGCTGAGATGATGACTCCACATTCACTAAAAACTGATCATTTATGGTCTGATTCTCTGTTAAATGCATGTGCACAGTCTGATAGTCTGAGCACGAAAACACTGAATACTGGATGATTTCCTTGGATGAGTTACAACAATTAGAATTTGTCCTATCCTGTGTTTTTTTCCTACCTAGTCAGAGATGTTGTGATGTTACAGTTGACTGCATGTGTGTGGTGTGTGTTTGCAGTCAGAACTGCGTGGAGTGTTACCCTCTGTTCCTGGTGACGCTGTGGACCTGCGGCGTGTTCTTCAGCGAGATGGCTGCAGCCGCAGGTGGACTGGTCTATGTAATCGGCCGACAAATGTATCTGGATGGATATGTGAAGTCCTCCAAGAAAAGGTCATGATCTAACTGATATGACGTGTTTTGTTAGTAAATCTCTGAATGTGTGATGTGTTTTTCATGGTAAAACACCTTCACAGAGAGAACTCTCAGTGTGTGAAATGCTGACAGTGTTCTCTGGTTTGCAGGTTACCTGGTTTTTACCTGACGCTGGCTGTCTTTGCCACTTTGTCTCTCCTGGGTTTGATTGGAATAGTGCGTGCAACGCTACACAAGTACTTTTACATCCACATCTGAAGATTTCACCTCCAAGTAACTTTTGTAGTGCAACCAATCAAAGAGTGGAACTATGAAATGAGGATTAATTCAGAAATAGGACACACTTATCCGTGTGTGATGACGTCTAACCCCTGAGAATATTCTTCTCAAATTTACATTGTTTTTGTGACCTTGCAGATATGATTAAACCTGACAGATTTTACGAAACAGTGGCGGCTTGTGGTGTTTATTATTTCACAGTAACAAAAATATGAGAAATAAAAACAAACCTGTCGTGCATTTTGGTTTACAATTCATGTAAAATGGAATATTACTCCCCTGCACAGTGAACCTGTAAAATTCAATTTAGTTCACCCATTTTATGAAACCTAGCTGATCTGATTTAAGAGAAAAACAAAAACTTTCTTTCTCCTTATCATCAGTTCTGCACGTGCATGGATGCAGTGGGGTTGGTTTTCTAGTTATTCTGTAACAGTTCTCATATACAGACAAAGTGAAGCATCAGAGCTCATCTGAACATTTTACATCATGTTGGCTACACGGGATACCTTTAGCTTTATGTATGTATGTATACAGTACACAAATATAGTCCTATTACAGAGTCAGTGAACTCTTAATCCCTTCTTAAAACATACTTTTATCAGAGAGCCTTTCCTCATTTTACATTGTATATTTGATTTTGAAAAGTGCTCTATAAATAAAGTAATAGTAGTAAGTAATAAATTGCTATTGATATTATTATTATTATTATTATTATTATTATTATTATTATTATTACATCTTTACAAAATATAACAGTGTAC
>JAQFJA010000026.1:1709806-1720218 GCA_029874485.1 Naso brachycentron | reverse complement strand
TTTTTTCTTTTCGTCCTTTGTTTTTGGAGTGTTAATTGCTGTGATTTTCACTTAGTGCAATGCATAGCCATTACTGTAATGTCTTATTTTGAACTTATTATTGAACAAGTTGAAAGGTTCTACATACTGAATGTTAATTACCATAATACTCACTTGAAAAGTTGAAAGTAAAATTTTTGATTCTACCTGTCAAAACTGTGTTTCAGCCAGTTTGTTTTGTTATACTTCAAGGAAATTTGATACTTTTTGGTACCTGGATCTGTAGTTGCAGCCACCAAAATGACAGCTCTGTTATGATTGACACTGTTATTATGGCATCGAAGTCTTTTGGCATCTTTTTTTTTTTTTTTTTTTGCAAAATTACGAGTTTTTGACTAAAGATTTCATCAATACTAAAATGGCATTCCAACAAAAGAACAAAAATTATGTAAAAATGTTACTTAAATGTAAATGTAATCTTATTTCAAATTTTGTCTAAAAGATCAGAATTTAATACCACTAATGCCTTTAGATAGATGTGGCAAGGGACATGAAAATCTTGTTATTGGAGTAGTTTGGTATTAGACATACTGTTCTGGAAAGGTAATGGGTGAAGTTGTGTGTACTTTTTGTGTCATTCTACACCTTACAACAACAGTTTTACCGCATATAAACTTTAGAATAATTAGTTTTTCAGGTATAACACACTGTGATGTTAAGTTGTAGCATGTTGCCAGTTAGTGAGTTTTACTGTATAATCAAATGAAGGGGAACAAAATGCATTTATCAATGGAAAATTTGACCATAGTCACCGATATACCATAACCAGTCTTTTATCTGATTTGGAAGCTTTACAAGTTAAACTTTAAAATATTCCAATATACTTGAAATACATATCTTACTTTAAAATACATTATTTTTAGGTTTCACAGCATAGGTGACTGCAGAATTTATCCTGTGGAATTTTCATGTCTCTGTAGTCTGAGAACTTCTTTCACATATGGGACTCCCACACTATCGTGCCTTGGCATGTACTGCTTTATAATACACGTAATCATCAGTCCACAGTCTATGGCTATACTTTGTGACCTCATTTGTCTTTTTGCACTTTCATTGTAAGCTCATAATTGATGTGAAAAGTTGGCTGAAGAATAATAAGGCTAAAGTTATAACAGATATGTATTAAAATCACAATTTCAGACAATGAAAGCAACGTAGTCTGGGACTGGAGTGACTGGTACACACACACACACACACAAAAAACCGATTACAGTTGATTAACAACAAATGTGTGACTAGTCTATACAGTCACACCAAAGGCTGCTGGCGCCATGTTTGGTGGTGCTGAGAAAAACGCACTTGCCCAACTCCAGACCAATATTCAAAGCAATTGTTAGTGTTGGCATGGTGGGAAGCCAGTGAGGGATCACGTCCTTATTGCTTCATTAGGAACAGGGGATCTGCGTCAGGTAGGGTTTGATCCATCGGAGGTATGATGAACATCCATTATTCATATTCCAAAGGGAAGGCACTACACTGCGCTATAAAATGCAGAAAAGCATAAAGTAGAGGAGCTAAAAAAATTTCATGAAAAGGCTGTTTTATCCACCTGGCAACATACCAGACTTGCCCAAAGCAGCAACATTACAGAATATAAGAACTTGCTGCAAAGTCACTAAATTGATAGATTTCCATTGTTAAGGCTGGTCATCTGGCCACAACAGGATACTCATAACAAATTCAAAAATATTAATCACATGCCTCTGGTTAAAAACGCAAACTTAATTAGTCTGTTAGCAAGTTGGGTCAACATCTAGAGGTTAACTAATCAACCTACCGGGCAAACGATGACATATAAAGCAACTAAGCAATTAAACACCAACATTTAGGTTTTTAGTGACAGATGTACACTACTATGGAATAGACTGTCTGGAATTTTGGTACAGGCAGCCATTGTTAGTTACCTTTTTAAACTTAATTGGTAAGTTATTTAATACTGGATTTTATAATAAATTTTTCAGCCAAACATATTATTTCTATCAGCCACAGCTGCACTTTGAGTTTAGTGCTAATTGATAAATTTTAGTATGCTAGCACCATAAGCTGTGGTGACCAAGGAAAAGGTGTCATGTCAGAATACTGATCTTGACATTTATTCCTCCTGTCCTCTTTAGCTTAAACCATTGCTGCACCCAAATACAGCCTCACAGAGCCACTGCTATGATTTGTGATGAGAGCACTAAAAAATACAACATCTACTGTATCATCCTTTAAATCTATCAGGGAAGGAGTATCTGATGATTTTAGTCAACGGGCAAGTCAGTTAACCAGCCAGTCCAGTCCCACTGCAACATATTTACTGCTGTAGACAGTGATTGAGGGCACGTTCGTCATTACTTGATTTCATTAACACTATTACTGTCTTTTATTTGCCTGCCCTATTCACCTGCCTGGAATATCAGAGGATAGTTTGAGCAGATCATTTTTATTTAAGACTTAACCTCTCAGTGGCGTTTCTGCTAAAAGTTCACTTTCTTCTCTGACTCCTCATCCACTCCCTCTGCTTCCCGCACCTGTGTGACTTTGCAGTCCCTAATATCTTCCATCTCCACCATGTCATCCTTCTCTTGGCTCACACTTGGCCTATCCTCTACTTCAGAAGTCTCTCCACATTGACTTTCAGGTTGTCCCAAACCTGAAATAAAAACTTTTTCTTTCTCAGTAACAGTTGGAATATTTTCCACTTTTTCTAATTCAGCCCCAGGTTCAGAAGTCTCTCCCTGCTGGTCTTTTATTGAAATAGAGGGTTCTTCCATCTCCACCATTGTGACAACAGAGAACTCTCGCTTGCTGTCAGGGCTGGCTTTGACAACGGTCACATCACTTATTTTGCTCCCAGTAGGTGAAGAGGGAGACAGTAGACTTGAAGGGGGTAGAGGCAAATTGCTCAGTCTGTCTTTAGCAAGATGATCAGTGAAAGAGGGATGTTCAGAAACTTTGGAATCTCCCTCAACTGGGGAGGTTTTAGCTGTTTTGAGAATTCCAACAGTATTTATTTCTGTCTTTTCTTCTGTCTTTGGGATTCTGGCTCCTTCAAGCTCTCTGTCCTTTGGAGATAATGGGCTTGAAGCCACATACCCTTTGGTCATAGATGTTACAGGTGTCCCACTTTCTGACAAAGGTAGCTGAGATGAACTTCCGAAGGACAGGTTTTGGTCAGCTGGAGAAGAGAAGAGAGTTTGTGGTGGAACTGGCATGGTGTCAAGTTTTGGGCTAACAGTTAGAGCAGGTGAAGGAGTTCGGGCTTGTAGGGGACTAGCACTTTTCCCAAAGGATGAAGATGGAATAGGGGACTGGCTTGACATTTTTCGATCTGATGGGACTTTGGGGCTTGGAGTGAGCGCAGAGGAAAAGGCGGTTTTTGTTGCCTCTGTTGGTGTATTTCTTGAACTTAGTTTGGGGCTCGGTGTAACTGCCAGAGGTGAGGTAGGAGTTTTTAATGAAAAGACTGAAGACGGGGTCTTGATTTGGAACGAAGATGGAGGGGATGAACCTACACCTATTAAACCTAGACTCGCATCAAAACCTGGTTCCAGATCTAGGCTGGAACTTGGGTCAGGGGGTGTTTGCATTACTGGAAAAGTTGTGCTAGAACAGGGATCAGGTTGACAAGCAGAAGTAACAGGAGTAAAACCTGGAATGGATCCGTGCATTGGGGCAACAGGTGTAGAGGTCTGTTGAGGCCCAGGATCGTACTCCTCTTTATTTTTGAACACCTCATTCTTGACATCTTCTTGTTTTTCTGTTGTCTTAACACTCTGAACAGACACAGCAGGAGATGGAATTGGAAGAAAACTGGGGGCAGAAGGTGCTGTACTCCCAATGGAAGGTTTGATCATAGAGTCATCCTCGGGTGCAGGGCTAAAGTCATGGGCCTGAATCTTACTTGGGGAAGAGGAAAATTGAAAAGAACCTAAAGTTTCAGATTCATTTTGAGGTACAGCAGGCATTAGATTCTTTGAGGGCACAGTTTCAGGTTTGATACCAGGTTTAGTACCACTTTGAGGGGTAACTTCAGTGTTCTCTGTCTTCAACAATTCCTCCTGCACTACTGGTTGCTGCTGAATAGCAAATTTAACACCTCCTGTCTCCCTCCCTGTCCCCTCTCCTACTTTAATTCCAACAGGGACACTGCCTCGTCTCTGTCCAAATATAGTTAAACTCTTCCTGCGTTTCCCCACATTTGCAGAAACTCCATTGGAGGTCTCTAAAGGCGGTCGAACATCTTTGAACATGCTTCTGAGATTGTACCCGCCCTCCTTGCGCTCTTCACTGTCCTGGGATTGGTCCAGCTGGTCCCCTGAACTGACCAACGGATTGGGACCTCCATGGAGCTTCTTATCATGATGTGTCACCCGGAACCTAAATGGATATAATACATTTCAGGGTTTTAAATTAATGTTGTTTTTTTTCACTTGCCTAATCGGGCAAGTGGGCCACAAATCTAACCTTAATTTAGGTTTTACTTGCCCTTTTACAAAGTAGTTTATTTATTGGTGGCTATCAAATTACAAAAAAGATAATTATCACGTTTAATTGAAGTTGGTGTTGTCGGCTGTTTTTCTTAGCCATGCAAGCAGGGCCCTATTTTTTCCACGATCACGGAATCGCAGATGGAATCGCAGAATTGGCCGATCAAAACAAAATCTGTTGTTAAACGCGGAATATCACAGAATTGACTATAATCTGACTGTAAGTCTGTTTTCGGGAGATAGAGGAACATTTATCTGGCAGAGCATTTCTGGGGGGTTGCCAATGTGTGGGACCACCTGTGTGTCACTCCCAACCCCCTCCCAAACAATGTAAGCATGTTGCAGCAGCCGCCAGAGATGCTGACAAAGTTGGCAAAAAAACTCGGAAACTCGTCACTTACCCCAAAATACATAGTTGAACAGTTTCCAAATGACTTATATGCATTATTGGTAAGCAAACGTTAACTAATAACCTGCATTCTTTTCACAACCTGCAAAGTGAATTGTGTGCATGCAAATTATGATGTAAAGTTAACTGCCAGTGGTGCAATCAGTGCTTTAAGTGGGAAAAAAATAAGTGCTGGTACTCCACGTATTCACCTGTTGGCATGTGAATCAGGTAGCAGGTGTTGACACCAGTCTCGGCAAATCATCAAGTAATAGTCTATTTTCTAAATTTTTACAGTGATTAAAAGATACTAGAAGATAATGCTGATTTTCACAAAAATGTATTTATTAAACGAACAAGGCCTACTTTTAGTTTTCTGTCTCGGTATTTGAGTATTTATATTTGACTGTCAGAGAGCTGTGTGTCATCATCAGAATCTGTTCCGGTTCACGTTCCCACGCCAATATTACTGTCTATTTTTTATCCCTTTGCTTTTCCCTTTTTATCCAACCACAATCCAGTGACGCCGTTCCAGAGCACACCCGCAACTTTAATCCCGGAGTTAGTGCATGGATGTAACGTTAATGAAGACGTCCTACTTCCGTGAGAACAAACCCTAATGCAATTAATCGCCAAGAGACACTCTGGTACGGAGAGGACGGGGAAGAGTAGCCTACTGGGAGCTTGTGAGAGGTCCTGGTACGCTGTAAAAAGTCCCAGTACGCCAGGAGGTCGAATCTAGAAGTGGGGGTACTGCGTACCAGTGTGTGCCGGCCCACTTAAAGCACTTGGCGCCATAATGACGATGCATCAGAATCAGAAAACTTTACTCATCCCTGAGGAAAAATTGATGATTGAGAATTGAGACTGATGAGTGATGTTACAGCTGCTCTCATACATAGGGAACTTATATTATTTAATTTGATTTGTTTTGAAAAGTTTATTTTGAACACGTACATAAGAAAGATAAACCATCAAATCTGAAATGGACTGTTTTTTTGTTGAAGTCGTGTTTTGTTTTTACTTAAAGCAATGCAAATATTATTATAATACGGTATATGCATTATTTTGTTCGTTTGAAGCACTTATGTTACAAGCACTTTAGTGCAATGTTGCTTGCAATTTACAAAATACAAGATACAAGGTGCTTTGTCATTATACCTTGGTACAATGAAATTTGAGTGTCTAATCTCTTTCAGCAATGAAACATAAAAACATAGATAAGACATCAAAAAGAGAGGATGAAGGAATAGCGGCATTTAAAAATAGCAAGAATAGGAATAATAAAGAGAATTCAATAAGTAACCCCAAATAGAATAAAATACAGTTTACAGTTAATTCTTGTTAAATTGTGGACATTTTATCCATTCACCTTAATAACACACACTCTCTGATGGTTAAATTAGCATAAAAGGCAAAAAAAATAATAATAATAAAAAAATCAAAATAATAATAATAATAATAATAATTCCAATAAATTAAAATGGAAAAAAAAACCTAAATTGGGGAAAAAATAAAATGGAATTTGGAAAAACAAAAATGAGACAGATTTCATAGGGTCCTCAGTGGGACACTGTGCGTTCATTTATGGCACTTTGGCGATGTTTTTTTTAAACTTGAGGTGCTCTTTAAAAATCACTGTGTTTGATCTGCCCTTCTCTGGAACTTGCACAAAAAACTTCTTGTATATCCCAGCATGCACTCTGCCCTACTGATTTAATCATTCCATGTTACCTGCCAACAGAGAAGACAGTCTGCTCTCCAGGTCTTTGTTTGGAGCGGGGGGTTCGGCTTTGGCGTCTGCCCTTCTTAGATCGCACCTGGGCACAGAGGAGGCAGGAGTTGTGGTCGGTGCCAGAGTGGACTGTGTGGTGATGAGGAGGTATACCACCAACAGACTCCTTACGCAACCTAGATGTCAGCAATATCATTATGATTATCATGATATATCAATTACACTCAATACACTTGACACTAATTATATTAGAATGTCTTTAACATGTAATCTGTGTAATCTAAAACTGGCATTATGCTTCTTTAAAACTGCATGTAGGCCAATGTTCAGATGTTGTATGTGAGACACATTCGAAAGCCTGTTTCTTTTCTCCTTGTACATATTGGAGATATAACATCCATAATAACGGGGAAGCACTGTCAAGGTTAGTACACTACAATGTAAAAAAAAGAAGAAATCAGGAAACAAAAATCAGTTTCTGTGTAAATGATTATTCTATCGGTGAGAGAAATCTGATGGAGTTCAGGTTTGGAACATAAATGACAAAAAGGACAACAATCAATGTAAACTCTCTGACTGCTGGTTTTAAAATGGTTGATCGTTCTGCGTATAGGACACTATAGTATGACTCCTCTGTCCATTCAAGCTACAGGTGACGTTAACACATTCATTTTAGCAGATGGAAGAATTTGCAAAGCTTAAGATTCAAGATGAATATATGCTGTTTACTTGTGACATTAACATGTAGTCATCAGACAAAGACAGTGACACACTGATATGGAGTCTGTTGTATGAACTTACCTGGGATCGTGGCGCACACACACATTGTGGTTTCCCAACATCTCATTGAAAGCTTCCATGTTAGCTAGAAGTGACAAGAGGAAGAAGAACCCACTTTAGAGGTCAACCACACAAATACTGTGAGGTAGGTTAGGTGATACAAAATGATCTAATATGATATGAAAAAATTGCAGAACTCTGGACATATGTGCCATTTTTGTATTTTGTGACATTCAAACAGACAAAATCTTGACTATTTTCATTGAGAATGTTAAGTATCAACTGCTATTGTTAAAGAAATATATATCAAGCATGTGTGATGTTTTCTGTGCGCCAGTCCAGAGGGGCAAGTGAAAAAAAAAATTATCCCTACGTACGAGATACTAAAAAAAAGAAAAAAAAGAAAAAAAAGCTTTTGAAGTTAAAAATAGCCAGAGATACTGGGACAAATCTAGTCACTGTTATTTCAAGAGCACGATTGACTAATTAATTTTGTGATTAATCATTCTTTTAATTTACATTTAATCAGAATCAACATTGTATTTAGCGGATAAAATTCTTCTTATTTCCTTAATTATGACTCACCTTGTGGATTCAGTTTAGATATGAGCTATAAACTAATCATTGATCAGGCTACATTTCTGAGATATCACTGACGATGGTTTACAGGTTCATGTGATGAATGCATTATATCGGCTGTACTGTGTTGGCTCTTTATACTGTCCATATAATTAATTCATCACATGACCTGTAAACCATAGTTGGTGATATCTCAAAAATGTAGCCTGATCAAAAATTAGTTTGTAGCTCATACTGTATGTAAACCGTATTTACAAGTTGAGTCATAATTGAGGAAAAAAAAAGAATATTGTCAGCTAAATACAATGTTGATTCTTACTAAATGTAAATAAAAAGAATGATTTAATTAATTACAAAGGTAATAAATCAATGTTACCACAAAAAACGGCACTTTGATCGCACTAAGACTTCATCGTACCCTACAATCGCCCCGGGCTTCTCCAAAGTGGGTAGCCTACACATTGACACATTTTGTATGTTAGAGATCTAAACTGCTAAATTCTTGATTTTAGGATCCTAATAAGCACAGATACACAAACTCTGTCTACAGCTGTTAGCAAACCGACTGACTGATCAGCTGTGGGTTTGGATTCTCATGTGAGTCTGGGGTGAATCCAAAAACACGTAGCAGAGTGAACGGGGCAAATGAACGGCGTGTGCGCGTCTCACACTCTTACAAGTGACTAGATTTGTCCTAATAACTGGCTGTTTTTCAAATTTCAAAAGCAGTTTATTTTTACCCCGAAATGTACACAGTAATTATATCTTGTATGTACAAGATAGTTTTTTTTCACTTGCCCCTCATTTCTTCTGTATTCCTGACAGAATAGCAGATAACAGGCAAAGAGAACACAGTGATGTAGGAAAACAACCAAAAGATTAAAATCCAAAGCAGTTAATCAAAAATATTAGTCCTCAATTTCAATGTTAGGCCTAAATATTTACCTTCATTTTGAATAATACATTTGAGGATCTGCTCAACTGTATCCTGGTTCTCCTCATCTTCATCTGAAACACAGCAGAGCAACAAAGGGATTCAGTCCATGACTCCTGCTGTATTCTCGACAAACACCAAACACCACGTTATTACGGAATCAGTCAGAGAGAAGACCGACTCTTTTTTATATGTTTACTTCCACTTGGCCACGTTTTTCAAAAACATATTTTCACTGTTGATGCCACGCAGATCCACCTACCCCAAGAAACAATTTACTATTACTACTACTACTGCTACTACTAGTACTACTACTACTAATAATAACACTGTTATTACTACATCTCCACTTTTATCTTGTCTTCTTACGTGTTTGTCACCTTTTTTTGTCTTGTTTTTGTTTTCTTGTGTGTGCTGTTGAGCATTTTGAGCCTTTCATCTTTAACTTCAGTCATGTTTACAAGTGTGTGAATACTCATAGCTGTGAACAGTCATTTTCATGTTCCAGAGTGAGTGTATGTTTGAATAACTGTGTGAGAGAGAGAGTACATGTGACACACACTTCAAAGCCGACCTCATAGGTCTGTGAGTGTTTGTGTACTTGGAGTGCTGTGGGTGAAAAGTGCAGGAGGAAGGCAGAAAGGGACGAATCTTTTAATATAACATCCAAACCACCTCCTCTTCCTGCTCCTCCGTATCACACTTCAGTAATTGTTCCAGTGATTCTGGATTCATTTTGACTCAGCTAGCACACAGTTGAGACAGTTTCATGTGAGTCTGTCCGGTTGGATCTGATGTCTTGAGCCTCATGCGGCTCGTTTGCCCTCTGCAGTGGCTCTCTGTGGCTCTGACAAAAAAAAATCCATAGAAATGAATTACAGTTGTATTTTTTAACATTATCATTGCTGTAAGGCTAGAGCTGTGTTGTTCAATGTGCATGTTTTAGATGTGTCTCCTCGCCCACACACCTGATTCAAATGAACAGCTCGTCATCAGACTTCAGCAGAGCCTGATAACATCATTTGAATCAGGGACACATGAAACACAGAGCAGGAAGCCCGAAGAAACGGGGTGGGGACTGTCCTAGAGTCTTTTTCCATCTCCGATTGTAAAAATGCATCGTCACATGGCATAGTTGCATAGTATCTGTGTCCCTAAATTGTGATTTTTTTTCCAGTGAATTAATGAGAGCTGCTATTGTGTGTAATGATCAGGCCCGGCAGCTTATGTCTACATGGTTGGGGATGAACTCACACTTAAATTGACTTCAATCAAAATTGAAATGAAACTAATTTAGTTTACGTTTTCCTTTTTTTTTTTTCAACTTTTACTGTTTTAATGCTACGCTGCTGCAAAAAGTTTGATTTATTTTCAAAGTACTCTACTTTTTAATATTTTATTAATTTTCACACACGCAAGGAGCACTCAGAGAGGTTTGTTCAAAATTCAAGTACCTACTAAGCATAAATGCCCACTGTGGAAAAA
>JAQFJA010000026.1:1596535-1609081 GCA_029874485.1 Naso brachycentron | reverse complement strand
CTGAATCGATGGAAAGAATTGGGGAAAAATAAGAAATCTGAGAGAGAACCGCAGAGGAGGGATCCCTGTCTCTAGGACGGACAGACGTGCAACAGATGTCACATGTACAGAACACAACAACAAAACAATCAGAATGTGTTTGTGCCTTCTGGCGCCGGTCAGCGTCTCTCTTTAGCACGGACCTTTCTATCACACAGGACACAACTGTGTAACATAACATGAAGTGAGGCTCAGCTTAAAAAGTGGTGACAGACTGACAGTATAATGAAAGTTCTAAAGAACAAGGCAGTGTGATCTGAGTGGAGTAGCACTGGCTGGCATTTGCAAATGTATGACACCATTTTCAAAATTCAGCCTTTTAGTAGAATCCAACTATGCAAACAGTTTTGTTTAAGACATGGACGCATTTTCTGTGACATCATCGATAGACTGAAAAAACTGGAGCCCAGGCTTCTTGGAAAATCTTTAAGTACAAATAAAGGCACAGCAGGCCAAATGCATATCATTTGTCCATTATTTCCATGAAAAATTCATCAAAAGGCCCCACACAGCAAACAACTCTCACCAGAAGGAGGTTTCAGGCCCAGCGAGAGTCGGCTGATGGCACAGCTAACGCTGTCAGCTGTGGCTTGCCACCCGAGGCCTGAGAACCTCCTCCTTACAGCAGTCCAACGCTGCTGTGCTGGAAGTGTCACACCAGCACCCCGTGTCTGTAACTCCCATTCTCCAGTCAGCAGAGCTGCGTATGCTAACTGAGGCAACCAGCTCACAGCAACCCAAGCTAGCAAAAATAAGTCGCCAAAGTTGTAAAGTTTTGTGAAGTAATTACACAGTGCCACATTGTTATTTTCTAAACTAAAGTTGTCAGGTTTGTGTGACTAAAGCCAAAAGACCCCAAAACGAATGCAATAACAAAACTTTTGCCAAGCTAAACTGCTTTTAAAGCCCAACATTGCTATAAGTATGAAGTGTAAAACTGTAAATGCTTCTGCCTTCACTAAAAGAGCATTTTCTCAAATTTTCTCGTAAGTCCTAGAATGATCATATGCAGTTTAATTGGTTTATAATCATAAATATCATATCTTTAAGGTAGTGTAATTCACTGTCACACAAACTGATCTGTTGCTTTGTTTCGTGTTTTCTCTTCCTCCCTGTTTGACCATCATGAACTGTTTTTACTTCATATGTATTTACTGTAGCTAATGCTAATGCTGTAGTATTATTACTGTTTGGTGCCACAATCGACATCAGTTAGAAATGGGGAATATTCCGGGAACAGCTCCAACCATTGTGACGCAGATACAGATGAGACCCAGAATGCAGATTCAGACACAAGAGCAGACTAAGAAACACTTCTTCACTACAGTCTTTGCCCCGTTTCCAGTGAGCGGTATGGTTCAGTTTGGTATGGTACGGAAGACATTTCCACTGTTAAAAGGGTACCAAATAACCGTACATATTTTAATAACCCTTTTGTTGGGGTACCAAGCGTCCTAAAGAATCCCAAGAAGGCGGAGCTACACACACAGTCTGTTGACAGTCTGTCACAGAGTTTTCAGACGTGTGAGGAGCTGCGGCTCGCGGTGAGACCTGCCGGTCTGCTCGCTGCAGCAGCCCGACTCGTTAAGCTGTCACTGTGGAAAGAAAGTTAACTGATGAATCGATGATCTGTGCCGAGATTAAACCCTGGCTGTAATGTTTTTGTAGCATTTTAAAACATGAAACATAAGCGAAAGAGCCCATTGCTGCCTATTCACATTGATTCTTTGCCATAAATTTAACTTTACTGAAGAAAAATGATCATGTCATTCACTGAGCCGCTCAGATACATCTTCAAGGTGGAACATTTTCCTTTTTCTTACATGTTGTTCACTGCACGAGTTACGCCATGAATTAATCAGTCCACCTTAAATACCAGTATGACAACTTGAAAAGGATTTATTTGTTACACATACATATCGTACATGTACGGCAGTGAAATGTCTGAACATCAACAGTAATTCATTTGCTTTTGTCTCTTTTGCATGACGATGACATTCGCTTTAATAATGATTGGAACTTCAAACACTTTATAAAATGTTCATGAATTTCTGCTGGTTTATGCAGGTGAAACATTTCACCTGGAGAAAAAAGTGGCAGAGCGCCCGTAGGGTGCGCAGCACAACCAACATAGCAGCACGGCACCGTCCACCATGTAAGGGTACGGTCAGCAGTGGAAACACAAGGGGAACCGTTTCGAAGTGTACCATGCTGTAACAAACCGAACTGTACTGCTCAGTGGAAACGAGGCTGAAGATTTAAAACACAGATGGTCAGTCAATGGAGGCAGAAGTACAAAAATGGCAGGTAAAAAGACAAGGTCAAAAATACTGGTCAGAATCACAAAAGGCTCACATGAAAACATGAGGAAATGCTGAAATGCTGACACAAGGGACAAGAAGAACTGGATATCCGGTGAAGGAAACACACAGGTAAGGTAAGGTAAGGTATACTTTATTGTCCTGCTGGGGGAAAACCATCTTGGGCAGACTACATATGGAAAACAGAAACTAAATACTCTCAGGAAGCGGAGACAATGAGACACAGGTGCAGCTCATGAGGGAGGGGCAGGTTATCACACTGGAGGGAAATACACAAGAGCAGCAAGACAAACCTGAAACCAAACAAAAGGAAAGTATTTCAAAATAACACAGGAAGCACAAAGCATAAAACTCTAGAAAACCAAAAAACATACTTAGCAACCAGGACGGGGCCTGACAACCACTGGGACAGGCCACCAAAACAGGGACGTCTGGTCACTGAAACAAAACGATGGTGCTGTAGTTATGTAACAGTCTAACTAGATCACTAGCTCGGCAATGACAGGAAAAAAACCCAAAATCATTTGCTTTGTGGGGATTACTTCTTTGTATCTGCACAGCAAACACAGCACTGGTGTACTGTCATCTCCTTCTTATAGCTGAAAAATCCTGGTAAAGTCATATTTCATTGTCTTTAAGTCTTATGAAGTTTTGTTTTTTTTCATCACTTGTCACTTATTACAACAAGTGACACATGAATAATATTTTTTCAACTAATTTGTCTAACACACGTCAATGAGCATTTAGTCCAGGGCCGGAACACAAGCAAACATTTGGTCCATAACCACGTGTAAGAGAACTTTGTAGGTGAATCAAGGATGGCCCTAAAACACTGCTCGTCAAACCTGACACACACACACACACACACACGCATGCATGCATGCACACACACAGCATACACCCCTCTCTTCACTCCATATTCTATCTGCTATATTCTTCCATTCTATCCATCACAGGATTAAAGAGCGGGCACTGTAGTTAAAATGCCCAATAAATCCATGTTCATCAAGCACTGTGCAGCAATTACACCTCCTTTATGGCAGTTCTGTTGCCAGTGGCAGCCCAAAACCTTTTGTTAATTAAGATAATCCCATTAAGACACTAATTAACAATTAGCATAAACATAATTAGTGAATGCTGACATTTGGCGTGCTCTATTGTTTAAATAATTTCTAGAAATTGCCCTCGGAGAGGTTTTTGTCAGAGGGGGATAATGGCTGTACTTTGTCACACGCACAATCACAGAGACGCACACTGGCATACATAAACACACACACACACACACACACACACACACACACACACACACACACACACACACACACACTGGGTATTTAATTGTCTTGGTGTGTATGGTGTCCACAGTATGGTGTGTATATGAGAAAGAGAGAGGGACGTGGAGGATGGTGTCAGTTAGCTTTCCTAATTGAAAAAGTGAGCAAGAGTTTTCTGTCAGTGAACCTTGTCCTTCTAAGAGCATTCCTTATTTCCTCTGTTCCTTCATTCCCTTTTAGTTTTCATCATTTCCTTTAAAATTTTGCCACCTTTCCCTCTGCTCTCTCTTTTAATTCACTGGCTTCTATACTGTTATAAGAATTAAAAATTTACAAGTAAAACTCTAAATCCATTATCTGAAAATTCATCTGTTGCATTTTTTTTATATCTCTGTGTAGAAGTTTACAATACTTTGTTACTGTCAGCAATCGTATATGTAACATGCTTAAAGTCAAGGTATTTTGCAAACAAAATGTTTTTTAATATGAAAAAACTAGGACTGTCAAAGTTAAGGCCTTAATTCAAACTCATTTTGATGCCGTTAATTTTTTTTAACGCATGATTACGGCGCACACGTTCTGGGCCTTGGCCCACCCCATAGTTTGGGAAATCAGGAGGCGATGCAGCCATCACAAATACACAACTTAAAGGTTAAGTATGTAGAAATTAGGATGATCTTTTGATAAACATGGAATATAAATATCATTAAAATGTTAGAAATAGTGTATAAACACTTTTAATAATAAATCGTAGCATTTATTTAAGCCTTACATTGAGCCATTTATATTTACATGGGAGCGGGTCGACCCTTCAACGGAGTGCGCCATCTTGCGGCGCCATCTTGCTACAGTAGCCCAGAACGGACAAACCGGCTCGAGAAGGCCCTACGCGTTTTCATACCGGCAGCTTGAATACAACCAACGAAGAAGAACCACGCCCCTGAAATAACAAGGTTGGGAGTTTGTGAGAAGTTGACTGGAAGTTTGATTAGAGTTGTTTGAAGATTGTTAACCGTCCGATAACCGTTTTTTAATCGAAATTACCCTGGAGGGTGGACCACATGTATCCGTTAGTACCTGGTAAAACTGGAGGGCGTGTACCGCTGTCGTCGAAGAAGTGATGAAGTTAAACAGAATCGGGACAGGCGATGACAGAAATTGAGGGTCAACATTGGTGTTGCCTTTCCCCGATGGAAATCTCTAATGAGAAATAAAGGCCTTCAATTTCGGAAATGAAATAATCAAACAAAATTTCCAAATATATATATATCTAAAGACACCTCATCACTTGACAAAACACTGCTAGATGCCGTCGTCGACATTTTGGTAGAGGAAGGCCACCGTAGTTCTCCTAGCGTTTGGAGAGAGAGGGGTGAGCGAGCTGGGAGCAAAGCGTCTTTCAGTTGATTGCATTCTAGAACCTAACTGTGGGATGAAGCCGATTTCTACACACTGTATCTTTAAGACTACCCCGATCGTACACAACATCTTGCATTTCAGCTGTATTTACATTTTCAGTGAACTGTGAAATATCACAATATATTGTAATATGCATTGTATCACAACGTATCATGATGCATATCATATCATGAAGTTCTTGCCAAAGCCAACCCCAATATATGCACGTAATATATTTAGAAAATATATAATCCCAGAGATAATCAACCAGTATTTTGGTTGAAATGCCTCTCCCTTCTACCTCGTCTCAAACCACAGTATCGAGACAGTATCGACAAATTGCCTTGCCCTTCTAAAGCTGTGATAAAAAAACTTTTTGGGTGTTCCTGTTGAGCACAATAGCAGCACTGCACAGAATGCACATGCAAAGGGTGAAAGTAGAAACTTTCCTGAGCAAAAACAACAAATCATATTGCTTGAAACAAATCAACAGCATCTGTTTTACACCAGTACATATGCATTTGTGTGTTTTCAATGCACTCTTTCAGGTGCTTTGTCAAGTTGGAGATCTTGACTACCATTGCAGCATAGTTTGGGTGATTTGTGATGAATGTTCCATCATGGTGTTCACTCTCAGATGCCTCAGACCATCACAGTAATACCTGGCATTAACAGTCTGATGATGGAGGTCCCAGAGTGAAAAACCATCAACATGCTCTTGGTTATGTGACTCTGACCTGACACACCTTCTACACTCTGAGACTGATGGCTCTCTACTGTGAAGACTGCTGTTTGATAAGAACTATGGCTGGACGATTATGGCAAAAATAATAATTCAAATTATTTTGACTGATATTATAATCCCGATTTTTTCACACAGATATTTTTTAGCTTTAAGAACATCATGCATTTTCATCATGCAAAAAAATTGAGCTCTGCTAAACTTCAAATCGACGACCGTGGTTGCTCAGGTTGCTGGATTCGCACTGCTCACTGCAGCCAAGATGCCTGACACCCTTCCTCGTGAGCATACACTGAAAATGAATGGCAGCCGGCTGCCTTTGACGCTCATGAAGCTTTTAATGTGAGCCCACTGTAATGCTCTGTAAAGTGTGTCCTTGATTTAAGTGGAGGGAGAAAAAACCAAAGTGTTCGCACCACAGCATTTGTTTTATCTTCTTTTTTAACTCAACTGCTCGTTATTTCCTTCTTCCAATTATTATGCTAACGAAGTATACCGAAGAGGTGACTGAACAGGCAACCGAAGAGGCAATGTGTTGTGACTCGCTGCTCTTAACTCACACTCAAACTTTCGTTTGGTCTCTGGGGGAGGGGCTGAGTGCGTTTGCTGTAAAGGGGTGCATTTGATTTACAACACAGGACAAAACGCCGGTAACTGGTAGACTTGTCATCGAGCACATAATGGTTTTTCTCCATTATCTTGCTTTTATGATCATGGGAAGCCAAAAACGTAATTAAAATTGAATTTCAATTAATTGTCCAGCTCTAGTAAAAACTACTCCTGTCACTAGTGATGATGCTGAACCTTTAAGTTAAGGTCATTCTGAAGCTGTTGACAGAGATCCCTGCAAACTCCTTCATTTTGCTGCTTTTGACTGGCACTCAGGAAAATCTCAAATGCACACATACCAGTGGTCAAAAAATGCAAGTAACTGATTTAAACCCAGCACTGGCTTCAAATCTTGGCCCTAGCCTGGTCAGGGTCCTAGACGTTCAAGCCTGAACCCAACCAGCCCAACAGCTATCATAATTCTCAACCCAAGCACAAACTGAGCCCTTTTTTTTTATCTATGATATAACCTATAGGAGTGGGAGTGATTAAAATAAATTGCCTAATTCAGCTAAGTAGTAAGTTATGAACATAAACTGCATTTTGATAGGCCTATTCAAATTAAGTTTCAAAATTTTATATTTTATGTGACTATTGTTTCAATTTTCTTTAACAGTGCCTAGTAATAACCTGCATTATTAACAGCAATGAGTTCATAGTGTGTGGCATGTTGTTTTTAGAAAAGGGGCAGGAGTATAGCATGTGGCACAGAACTGTGACGATGAACGGATGCCAGTTAACAAACAGAGGAGAAAATTTACAGCCACCAAAAAAATCTGTGAGGAAGTGAAAAAGACTTAACAAAATAGAGATGCAATGTGAATTCTGCTAAGCTTGCAAATCACAGGTCAGAACCATCTTTGCACAGTCATTGGAATGAAGTAAGTTTGATGATAGATGTACAAAACAAACAACGGCCACCATGTTGAAGATGACAGCTAAAACATGCTGCATAAAAAAAACATAACAGCAAAATTTAAGAAACTATTTGTCCAAAAGTTTTCAACTTTCTATACCTCTAAGCCCTTTCATTCAAAAACTTTTCCTGATACAAGCCAGAAATTACTGAGGTTCTTTGAATATGAAAAAAAAGACCAAACCAAAAAAAAGCATTACTACAGTATTTCAAAAAAACTGCTAATATGTTAGCAGTTGGCTGTGATGCTATCAGAGCCTGATGGTGTGTTGCTTACTATTAAAGGAGCTCAGTAGCTCCTATACTTACCATGTTAGCCTGTGGCTGCAGCACTAGCCGGGCCTGTTTCTTCCTCTGTTTCCTGTAGTAGTTCTCGAATGTTTCTCGGTCACCCTGCAGACACACAGAAACACAACATTCATTAACAGGCAGTTAAATCAGGATTATTTTTGTTGTTACAATAAAGATGATATTTATGTTTATAGGTAAATATACATGACAAAATATTTCAAAAAAGTTGTGATGGCGTAGTGTTACAGCTGAGATAGTTTGAAAATCTTAAAGAATGAAACTGTTCAAAACCATCCATATTCGAAACGTTTCCCAACAGAAGATCGATCTGAAAAGTCACAATGAAAAGTCTTAATGATTTGAGCCTTCAGCGCCCTCTACTGGACTCGCTTATAGAAACAGTACAGCTAATGTCTGAGCTGCAGCTATACAGCATCAGCAGAACGGGAGGGTGCTGATCCTACTGACATTAACAGAGAAATGCAGTTTTCAGTATGAACAGGATATAAACTAATGTGATGTTACTGGTGTCAGATCTGGATTAAAGCATGTTTTCTTGAGTTCTCTGGCATAAGTCTGACAATGCATGCTGATTAAGTACAGTAGAGTCTAAAATATGGTAGTAAAGAAGGTATTTATGCATCAAGACAATCTCTGGAATCATATGGCTGCTACACTGCACATGGGCAAAATATGGCCCAGGGGCCGGGCTGTGACGATGTTGCAGCCCGCAACATCCTCACAGACAAAATCAATAAAACGCTTTTTCCGTTACTAAATCATTTACATTTAACAACTCGGCACTCATTTTCCAATTTCCGAGTTCTGTTGAACGCAGCATCACAAAGCCCACGCAGCACCAGTAAAGACAAACACTGTCATAAACAAGGTGTTGTGGTGACAGAAACGGAGTTACAATGGCTTCAAAAATGAGAAAAACTGATTCTGAATGTCAGATTTTTAACCCAGAGTGGACATCTAAATAACAATCTGCCTTGAGTTCATATCTCTAACATAATGCAAGTGTTGTAGCAAGTAATGTGGCATCAGTGACATGTGGTAGTGCAGCATTTACTAACAGAAAGGTTTTTTTGTTGCTGTTTTCTTTTTTTTAAGGCCTTATACCTTCTGGGCTGAAAAATAGCCTATTGTAAAGGAGCCTGCAATGTCTACCAAATTAATGTAGGCTACTTCAAACTTATTCAGTGCTATGCATTTCATCCTTTGATTCCATAGTACAATGTGTGGCATTCCACTTGCTTTTCTCAGTCAATGTGGCCCTCTGGAGGAAAATGTAGCCAACCCCTGTATTACACCATAATCATGTTTGTGAATAATCATGTGTGCATGAGACAGAGAGAAACCTACCAGCACAGTATAAATGTGCAAACACCTGTAAACAGGTGAGAAGTCGACCAGGTCCTGAGCTGTTAGAATCTTAGACACAGAAGAGAAAACACAATTTCTGTCAAACATTTCTTTAAGATTTTGATTACATTCATTCAACACTTCTTAATACACATGAAAACGAGTACAAGGCATTATGACCTTATTTACAGCAAATGATTGTATTGTTTTTACATTTATCTTACAGAGCCTCTGGATTTATGTTGGCAGGGAAATGATCCATGATGACTAAATGTAACGCTGATTACGCAACATAACAACAGACGTTTTCATCAGCACTTAAATAGTAATGCACAGTTACATGCATGTATTTTCAAGCAATGACTCCTTGATCATCATACATTTTTGTGACACTGGTTCATGTATTTTGGGAAGATGACGGGCCATTAGCTGATGCATTGCCTGTCAGGGAGACCAGTTGCCAGCAAGTCACAGTTCAGGTCGTTTGTGCCTAAGAACCTCAAAGTAGTTCTTGGTGTTCACAGTCTGACCCATAGAAAGAATTTAAACTGCACAAACACCAAAGAAAACAACCAGCGTGCTCTTGGTTGTGCTGATGAACTGGTGCATCTTCTCCTGGTTTTGAGGCTGTAGGCTCTCCACTGCAAAGACTGTGTGTTGTACCCAGATAACTCTTAGCACCAGTTATGATCCTTGACATGAAGTTTGAGTCATCCCGAGTTTACGGATGGAACACAGAGCTGGTTCTGCTTATAAGTCAGGAAATCGCAAATGGACATGTACCAGTGGTCACAAAAATGCAAGTAACTCAAGTGTTGTTGATGACTGACTGATGTAATTTGGAATACTCAAGAAAGTTCTTCCTTGTAACAGCAACATGCACATTAACGTGCAGCACTCTGCTCACCTGTAACAGTCTCAAATGAAAGGGACATCTACTTATCGGAGGATCAGTGTTTTCGAACCCTGGCTCATTCATTCCAAAATGCTTTGGTGCCCTTAGGCAAGATGTTTCTGTTCTTGTTTTTTGTTTTTTTTATTTAACTTTTTTTTATACGAGTAATCTTACTGAGTCTTGTTCTCAGCAAAAACCTGTCCTGGACAGACGGATTTTTATAACAAAATTAGAGTGTACACGCAGGTGTTTTCAGCGCTGGTAGACATGCTAAAAACAGGTGATTAACTCCTTTCTCAGTGCCAGCAGACCCAGGTCTGACTGCAAGATTACGTTCCTGCTTTGCTTTTTTTCCTGGTGCGTCATGTCATCCAGGCATTGAGCCAGCAATTCATTTTTTGATGGACTTTACAATTACGGGAGTTAACACTAAAGGACATAGAGCTGAGAATGATTCCCATCTGACTTGTGTCTCTATGAGCACAGACTACGTCTGTTGAGACAAGCTTATAAATCGACTGCACAGTGTGCCGCTCTCTCTCTATCTTGTTAAGAGTCAACCTAGCCTAGCTTACCCTGCACATCGCCATATCCTCCTGCAATCAATTTAAACAAATAATAATCCAGCCAGATCATCCAACATATACAGATCGCTCTGCAGCTGTGGGCATAAGAGTGCATCACACAGGTTATTTTGTGACACAACAGTTTATAGCGCTCATGACTCATATTCCACTCTGCAATCGTTTACAATGTTGTCTTGTCATGAGTCTGACATATTTTAAGTGTATCACTTCTACTCTGACGTAAACCACTTTCATACGACCTGTCAGAGAAACGAACGTACTGTGGAGCGTTTCCACTCAGATCAAACCTTTGAAAAGCGTGATACACCCTGATTTTGAGATACAACATCTGCATTTATCATCCATCATAGTTACTATTAAATTTGACAGGCATTTGTCCAGCACATCACAATAATGTTTCCACACAATGCAGCAGACTCTTTTACCGAAATTAGACCCACTGTAACTCATTTTGCAGGTAGGGACAGAAATCGGACGTACAGGTGAATAAACTTAAGTCAGTTAGAGAATGGTATTGTTTACAAAGTTCAGTTAACTACACACAGGTGTAAAAACTACTAACACTGTGTGCTGCCAGTGTTGGTGACTAAAATTTAGTGAGTCTAAATGATAAAAGGCAGATAATGTAGCCAGTAAAGCTAACTGTAAAATATACTGTAAAGGTATTATTCACCTGTGCAGTCGCAGTGGTCTCCAGAGACTCATCATGTAACGTGTCAAGGTATAAAAATGTTAACATATTATAAAAACACTTTGAGTTACAGTGGCGTAATGCCATGATGCATCGACGTTGGTCGAGGTGCAAATTAGCGTGTTCACCCAGGTTTGACGTTAACATCGATGCCAATTGGAGGTGAAGCTGATTAATACCGGCTCCTACAGCAGTCATTTGACCCAGGAGTGAATGCTGATAGTACACATTCACACTGCAGACAAAAGCCCGACGTTAGCAGGTTTAACTGGGTTTTTTGGCCAGTGTGAAAGGGCCTTTAATAATACAGTGATGAGTTACAGACCATACAAAACACAAACATTAAAAAGTGAATTTACTGGATGGACCGCATGGATAGGGAGGACCAGCTGAACAACAACTATAGAGTTTAGTGGTGTGTCAAGGGTTTACAGCAAGTACTGAATCTCAGTGCTGCATAACAGACATTATCCAACAAAACAGAGAATGAGAAGACGCTTTCATAAAAAATAACACCCCCCTAACCAATAGCAAGCAGGAACAAGTCATTTCCCAGCACCTAATGTGATGCAGGATCGACCTATAAAATAGATCCTGAACCTCAAGTTCCTGTGTGTGTGTGTGTGTGTGTGTGTGTGTGTGTGTGTGTGTGTGTGTTTCTGTTTCTGGTAAGCAGGATGCCACTTTGTGTGGGCACCCCTGCCATTATAGTGTGTGTAAATGTTTTTGAAAAATGAAAGGTGGCCCATTTCAAACTTCTAAGTCAAGGAGAAAAAATGAATAACTTTCATTAAAATTTTATATATGATTACTTTCTGAAAACACAATGCTTCCTCACCTCTTCATCCGTTTCCTCCTCATCCCCTACATCGTCTTCCAACAGCAGACCGTTATGAGTGTAAGAGTGTGTTCGTCCATTGAGGGAGTACACAGGCTTAGTGTAGTGTCCCGCACTGGCCTGCTTGGCAACAGCACTGTTAAAGGTCCTATGCTGCTGCGCCTAGAGGGACACACACACACACACACACACACACACACACACACACACACACAAACAAACACAGATCAATAGGATGATAAATATATTTTCACAGTTGTTGGGGAGAACTGTTAAAAGCAGAAACTCTCATACCTGTCTCATGGCAGTCTGTCCAACTTTGTCAGAGTGTTTTCTGATGCTCTCCAGAAAGTCCTTCAGGTCTGACATGGATATCTCTTTGATTTCTTCTCTCAGTCTGGGCAGGTTTTCAGCCATGATCTGACAGAACCTGTACTGACTAACCCTGCAGGAAACACAGCAGCTGTGCAGTTTTGTCTACTTTTAAAAGGACTAGGGCTGGGTAAAAAAATCAGTTCATTAGTGCATTGCAATATATTTTTTTCATTTTAAGACTGATTCAGAAAATCCTGAAATC
>JAQFJA010000026.1:1446915-1469077 GCA_029874485.1 Naso brachycentron | reverse complement strand
TCCCGCCCACCACGATGCAAACGTTTCTCAATGGAGAGTGGCCAGACGCTTCTCACATAGTGAAACAATGTGGAAGCAGATGGTTAACCAGGCTAACTTCTAACGAAAGCCTGAAGGTTTGGTGCCAAAACTGACTGGTATTTGGAACTGTTCATAATTCCCTCCACCTTGACCAAGGCCCCTGTTCCAGCTGAAGAAAAACAGCCCCAAAGCACAAAGGTGGGTATGGTGTTCTGTGGGTGATGTGCAGTGTTGTTTTTGTGCCAATCATACCTTTTGGAATTATGGCCAAAAAGTTCCACGTTGGTTTCATAAGACCATAACACATTTTCCCACATGCTTTTGGGAGACTTCATATATGTTTTTGTAAAATTGAGCTGGGCTTGGATGTTTTTCTTGGTAAGAAAAGGCTTCTGTCTTGCTACCCTACCCCATAGCCCAGACCTATGAAGAATATGGGAGATTGCTGTCACATGTAATACACAGCCAGTACTTGCCAGAAATTCCTGCAGCTCCTTTAATGTTGCTGTAGGCCTCTTGGCAGCCTTCATGACCAGTTTTCTTCTTGTCGTTTCATCAATTTTGGAGGGATGTTCAGTTCTTGGTAATGTCACTGTGCCATATTTTCTCCACTTGATGATGACGGTCTTCAGTGTGTTCCATGGTATATCCAATACCTTGAAAATTCTTTTGTACCCTTCTCCTGACTGATACCTTTCAACAATGAGATCCCTCTGATGCTCTGGAAGCTCTCTGCGGACCACGGCTTTTGCTGTAAGATGCACCTAAGACAGCTGACAGTCAGCTAACAGCTGAACTTTATTTGCGATTAATCAGAGTCACTTTAAATGATGGCAGGTGTGTACTGACTACTGTTTAACATGAGTTTGAATGTGATTGGTTAATTCTGAACACAGCCACATTCCCACTTATAAGAGGGTGTGTACACTTATGCAACCACATCATTTTAGTTTTTTATTTTTTAAGTTTCTCCCTAAAAGATTTCAGTTTGTTTTTCATTAGAGCTGTACAGGTTATAGGTCACATTAAAGTTGGAAAAAGTTCTGAAATGATTTATCTTGGTCTCATTTTTTACATCACAAAAACCTGGCATTTTAACAGGGGTGTGTAACATGTAACATTTCACATCATTGGCACAGCGTACAGTGGGGGATTTTGCGCTAAAGTGAAACTAGACAACTTTTTTCGCTTAACTTTGTCATTGTATGACCTGATTAAACAGTGTAAGAGTGGTTGAAAAATGACACCATTTGCTGCTAAATTGCTCTCCAATAAGCCCTGTTTTTACCAGGATATTTTCTTTGCCACTGGGACGAGGGTTTCACAGAAAAATGACAAAATCAGTGATGCTCTCTGTTCTGAGTGGCCGGTCTACGCTGCACTTGCACTGACAGGTGACATTGGTACGAGCTGATTAGCTCACCGTGCTTTGACTCTGTCGACAACAGAGTGTCTGCAAGCCACGACATTAGTCGGCTCAAGTTCGAGCTGACACGGACCAGTTTACTCCACTGCAACTTTCCCTGCAACCGTTTGTTCTCAGGGACAGTTTACATGGCTCAAGTTTTGCATCAAACAAAAAACTTTTGTTGCAGTTCAGCCTTCCTTTTACATGACAATGGCGTGCTGGCGCCCCTGAAACCACAAACATCTGAAACTGGGTTCCAGAGTGGAATCTTTTGAAACCGCAACCTTCTTTGTAAACTGGCAAGCAGAGTGACTGTGAACGCAGTGAGGATGCTAATGCTAATGCTAGCACAAGTCAATGCATTCCACTATAGCCACTATCAAATTCTGATGAAACACTCCACAGTGCACCCAAAGCAGGTTGAAAATAACGACAGTCTACTGAGGCGAATTTGAGTGTTGGTATCATAATTTTAGAAGTCAATCTACAGCTGAATTTCTGTAATTTGTGGCTGCCTAGGGCTTAGCAACAACAGGAAGTTAACAACTTCAGCAGCTCCAACAGTATGTCATTACAAAGTTACACTGTCCACTACTGGCCTGGCATGCACACTACAGCACTTTCAGTTGTTCATGTAAATGTGGACATATTTTGAAGACGCAAAGGACAGACCTTTGTGATTTTAGTAGGGCTGCTCCCATGTAGACGTGGTCTCAGTTCAAACTGGACTTAAAAGAGAGTGCAGTAAAAAAAAAACAAAATAAAGCGCGAGCCAGCACAAACGGCCACAGCAAAGTTGTCTCTCAACGATTCTCATGCTACAGCTAATGTTAGCTTGCTATCTTGTATCTTTGGCCTGGTCTTCTTCAAAGCGAGGTTGCTTATACGACAATCTCCCATTTCTTGACACAGATTTTTGCGTATGTGTTGAACTCTGCAAAGTCTTTTGGCTAAAGGGGTTGGGTAGTAGAGGGCAGACGAGGCAGTGCTCCATGGTGTGGTCTGCTTTTCCACATTTACAGGTGGTGGGTCCAGTCTTGTAACCCCATCTGTTCAGAGCAACCCTGGATTGCGATGTTCCTGTTCTCAGACGGTTCAGTGTTTTCCACTGGGCCCATGGTGCGTCTGAGCTAGGAGAAAGTTTTTCAGTGGGTGGAATTCTCATGTCAACTGGAGGAGGTTCTTTTTGGAGTTTTTCCATCCAGAGCTGAAGTCTGGTTTCTTCCCTGGATTTTATTAGGGGCAGGAAATGGCTGAGGAAGCTTCCTCTTGACTTTAGTCGTTGTATGGGGGGGGTTGACATCCATGGAGGAGGTCGCGTTTGTCTGTTATGGCTTTTGTCATCTCTACTCGGCTGGTAACTTTCTGTCTGATACTGCCAGGGGTAATACCAGCGAGCAGGTGTAGGTTGGTCTAACATTACTGCCAACTTAACTCTGCCAGCAGATGTCAACAGCACGCAGAGTGAGTACTTAAATAAACTAGGCCGATTAATGTCATTACGGTTTAGTTTAAGGGAGACCAGTTATAATTTGATGGTGAAATACATCATTGTAGTGATTGTGATTTAATCTTAGCTAACATCAGCAGTTGCTGATTGAATAAAACAATGTACTAGCTTGATACTTCGGGTTTATCTTCAAGGCTAAGGCTTCATTTGCACAAACATTAGCGCTCATGCATTTTTTAAATGCTGGTAAAACAGGAGATTGACTGCTTTTGAATGGCCAGTAGAGAAGTTTACTCTCCTAAAAGCAGGACGGAGATCAGTCTCTCATTAAAATTTAATGCTTACGATGCTCACATGCTGCTTAAAAGAGAGAGGAATTTGAGATGATAGCGAATCAACAGCAGAGCCATTTCAGAGACCAGCACCAGACTCACTTAAAAAGTAGCAAAGCTACAAGCATGTTGTGTAAAGGGAAACTTTATAAACTACTTTGTTAAACACTGTCTGTGACAAATCCATTATAATTGGCCCCCCTCTTGTAAAATCGACTTTTTTCTGATTTTAAGTAATTCCTTTGTTTGAGAAAAAAGAAATAATAATAAATGTCTTTGCATGTCGAGAAATTTAAGTTTCAAACAAGTTCTTGAAGTGAACAGCTTGAACTGTGGAAGGGGGCACTGCGGAGACGCCTTGTGTGTAGCTTCGAGCGATGAGCACAGGGAGGGAAACATTCAGGAAAAATTCCAGTGCCTTCATTCAGAACTTCACATCAGGCATAACTTGGACAACAGCGAAGTCTGTCTGTGTCCACACCACAAAGTCACAATATTTGGTCACAAAGATTTGTTTCTGTACCCGTGTGTGGTATTGGTGTCCTTGTTTTAACTGAACATTGCCACTCAGCATGCAGACAGAAGTCAGTCATCTCCACCACACACCGGCTGGATCATACTGTTTTTGCACTTTGATGGACATTTCGTTTCCAAGCAGCCTCTCCCAAAGCTGACACATTGAAGGAGTCCACCAGGTGAAGCCCCAACTTGTGGAACCTTGAGATTGATGATGAATCTGCACCGCTCAACTTAATGTGCTGTGGTGCTTGGCTGGCTTAGTAAACACTCCTTCAGTGTCTCACAGTGTTGGTGAAGGACCGACAGTTCACTTCCATTGTACTGTAGGTCTTGGAGGTGCTGTTGAAGAGACTGTGGAATCGGGGATGGCTGCACAGGACCTTTATATGAATAGCAGTGGTCATCCATCGTTGACAGATAAACTGCCCTATGTTTTTTTTTTTTGATAGGGAGCAGTGATTTCAAAACTTGAAGTGTAGCTGGAGGGGTGTATCAGAGACTCTCCAGCAGTTACCTCTGGACTGATCACCTGTTGCTCACCACCGCTCCTTGTCAACTCCCCAGTAACCAGACAGCCTTCTTACCTTTAACTTTGTGTTCCATCTCCGCCCCTTAGAGTTTCAGCCTGACTGTGGCTGTTCAGTGTTTCACTGCTTCGGCATGGTGGAGTGAGTTCCTGTTTGTAAAGATTACCTGCCTGTTGTGTCTGTGTGTAGTCTGCACCTGCCATCTTGCTCGTGAGTGTCTTTGTTTCCCTGTGAACAGGACTGGAGGAGGACACCTGCCCCTCTGCTAACAGTAAGCTAAAACTGAGTGAGTTGTTCTGTTTCTTGGACTTTGCCATTCCCCTCTGTCCCAAAAACAAACGCCGTTACTTACCTGCACCGTTGCCTCATTGGTCAAATCCCTGCTGCTTCCTGTTTGACCTGCACTCATGAAGAAAGAAGATTAAAGTAACTGAGCTGTTTGCGTTTACCAGGAATATTCAATAAAAGTCATAACCAACTTTGATCCTTTGTCATTTGTCCTGTTTTGGGGTCTTAAAACCAACTGTCACATTATTCTCCAATTCTCCAATCAGAGCTGGAGTTTGCCAGCTCTGGCCGGGGTCCGACAGCTACACGGCTGTGCTGCATTGAAACTCTGCAATCTTTTCAAGTTTTCTTCATGTTCAGGCTGGTTCTGTGGATTTCGAGCTCCTTGTAGTTAAACTTTGTGACTGCGGCACTTTGAAAACTGATGCTCACTGTTCAGCGACAAAAGGAGATTTCCGTTCTTTACCTTTCAAAAATCAAACGTTGAAAAGTGTAACATTATGCTCTGGACAAAACTGTTCAGGTGTCCTCATTCCCCGTTGAACCCCTCACAGTTTAACAAGCACAGCTAATGTTACATCTGCTTCAGTAGCACTTCAATAAACATTGAGATCATGTTACATTGTCATTAGTAGGTACTAGTCATTTCATTTGAGTTACTTATAGCTATTAAAATCGCTAGCAAGCCTGGCCAGCTAAGCTAAAGTCTATGGCTGGAATCTGGAAATAGCAGCAGTTTGCAAGGCTGGTAACCCGAACTTGAACCTGACAACAAAAAAACCCCAAAACATCCCTATTTTTACCATTAATACACAAAGAGACGTGTCCTCCGCTTGTCCTAAAGAGTCTTTGTTTGTTTAATGAATGAAGTGAAACACAAGTTGAAGCGACTGCACTGTGATCTGTAGCTTTAGCATGTATCTTTATATTCATAACTAACCTGTTTTCACTGCTGAGTCACTTTGACTTCTTGTATTTATCATTCAAAGGCTCATTGCAGACCATCTGTCTGGAATTACTTTTCATTTTTCAAAAAAATAAGTTAATATTTAGAGGGTTGTGGCTGTACATATTCAGAAAGTAGTGGACAAATGTAAGAAAGTGCTGAACTTAATAAAGTGCTTAGTTTGAAGTGACTGGGAGGGGGGCACACAGAACTGATTGAAGTTCTGGATTAATTACATCTGTGTTACATTATGTTTGTGTGGTGTATGGATCAGCAGCAAACACCACTCTAACCAGCTCCCTTCGGCTTCAGAGGAAACTAAATGGCAGATAAGATATAAAGGTTACAAAAAGACGAAATATTGATTGAAACATTAACATAAGAAGAACTGAACTAAAAGACATTATTAAGCAAAGACTGAAGGAAAGATGACAAAAGCAAGGAGGAGGAGCAGAAAGACGTTTGATCCACACTCCATACCAGCTGGTGGCGGTAATGCGCCAAAACGTTGTTGCTAACTGCCAATACAGCAAGAAGCAGCAGCAGCAGAAGAAGAAGGAGGAGAAGAAGAAGAAGGAGAAGAAGAAGAAGAAGAAGACGAAGAAGAAGAAGCTACACATACTCCGGTACAATAGGTGGTGGCAAACATTCCTACTATTAATGACAAATGTAGCTTCTGTAACAACACTCAAAGAATGTGATGTGTTACCGATATTCAAAAATCCAAATTTCTCCAAGAATGAACAGTATATAATTAATTTGCTCATCATTTCAGCAAAATTTTACATCCAGAAAATGAAACATTTAAAGAAATTGCCCTCATATAGCACTTTCAAAAAAATCAGATCTACATATTTATTTTAAAGCAATATTAAATTTAAAAATACTTAATAAAAAACTAATCAAACCATTGACTTATGCAAATCTTTCAACTTCGTGACTAATTAGGCAGATCCCTGTTTGTTTGTTTGTTTGTTTGTTTGTTTTGCTTGCGTGTGTATTCAAATTTATGTATTTATTTCTCTTATTTTTTGGTGTATTTGATTTTGTATGATTGCATCATTATATTGGACCAATAATTTGTACCAGTTTTATTTTATTGTATTTTTCTGCTTGAATGTATGTGTATCGATACAACGTTGTTGATTAAGATTGGAAAAAAAACAACAAACAAACAAACAAACAGCAACAACAACAACAAAAACAACAAAATCAAAACAAAAAAACAGTAGGTGGCGGCATGGTATGCACTCACTTTGAACGGCGGTTTGTAGCACTTCATTGAACCAAAGAAGAAGAAGAGGGCTGCATAGCAACGGTCAAACAAAGATGGCGTCCTGGTCCGCTTCAAACTTCTTCATTTTATCTCTTGTGTTTATCGCCGTCGTTAGCAACGAAAATACAACGAGCTACAACTTGAATACGACTGTGTTTGTTGACCAGGACGTCACATATAATGTAACGGACAATTATACAACTATACAACCGACAGAGTTCGACTCGATAACGGAAACACCGAGCTACAGCAGCACGGTGGAGCCCGTGCGACCGACTCTGCCCGCTGAGCCCCTGCCCGCCTCCGGTCGGCTGCCCACTCCGGTCACCAGAGGTAATTTACCGCTTCACCGCAGCAACTCACACACGATGAAGCCCTTATATGATTTAACTTTACGTCAGCCATTTCTGTTAATATACAGATATGTGTATACATACAGACACACAGTCGCCATGTGACGTAACGTTGTATATTGTAATGTTACAGCATGTAACCACACTGAGGTCTCTCCGATTATGAAGACATGTTTTAAATGTTCTCAACAAAAATGAGAAAGTTTAAGATGGGTTGATGAGGGAGCTTTGAGCATTGTGTGTGTGTGTGTGTGTGTGTGTGTGTGTGTGTGTGTGTGTGTGTGTGTGTCAGTTGACAGCTTGTGCCCCTGTGACGAGCACGTGGATGAGTGTGACGTGAACTGTTGCTGTGACAGACGGTGTGTTGAGGAGGTGCCTCTGTTCACCGGCTGCTCGGTGGAAACCGTCCGGTAAGTCTGTCAGTGCAGAGAAGAAGGTGGGAGCCGGTCACTGTAGTTCATTAGTACAAACTACTGGCAGGCCACAAGTGAGTAGTACTGAAGAAGTAATAAGAAGTAATACATTTGTATAAGAATCATACGGTCATAGCCTGTGGTGTCTTTCATACATTTCAGCAGAAGTGATTACGGCCGATACGTCTGCTGGCTGATATATCGGCCGATATCGGGCTGTCACAGATATATCAGTATGGGCCCAAAAATCCATTATTGGCCACACTCCTGCTTTAATTCACTGTTTTTAATTAACATATCTGTAAATCTGTATTGTTGGCAATGAAAATAATTGCTTGTTGCAACCCTACAAGGTTATTTCCTGTGTCCACATTCAGGAAGTGACCAGGCTCATCGATGGTGTTTGTTGTTTTTTTGTTTGCAGTGGCAACAGGCACCTGTGCAGCCATGATCGAGCGTCCTACTCTTTAGGGATTACAATAGACGGCTACTCGGAGCTACAGTCGTCTGTCCAGAAGGAGAGTAATTATGACATCCTCTGCATTCACTCACAGAATCGTAAGTCACAAAATTTGTCCATTTAAGAATATATCAGAAAGTACACGAGTCCCGCACCAAGTAGTCATCAGCAAATTTCTTCTGGGTGTCTAAAGGCTGCTGACTGCAGTATTTATTCTCTCCAGGTGTCGATGTATTCTCTCACCCTCCACCTGCTGTTCCAACTAACAGCAACTTTGACTCACTCTTCAGACAGTTCAGCAGCTTTGTTTTCGGCCCAGAGGAGAGCAGTGACCAGGTGACTCAGGCTGCGTCTGGATATCAGGTCAGTCGCTGTTCTGAAGGAGTAGCTACGTTTGTTCTGTCTGCTTTTAAATAATTGTTTAAATTGTGGTGAAATAAAACAGTTTGTTCTCTGCTTGTGTTTTATGTTTTCAGTACGGGGATGTGATGGTGAGAGTCAGTGAGGGCGGACAGAGGGGGGCGTTCTGGCTGCCAGCCCCCGGTGTCACTGCTGACTGCATGGACACGAGTCCAGCAGGTAAAGACTCCTCACCGTCGTACCACACGACATTATTATTGTGTTTCTTTTGCTGAACTCTGGGCCACGAAATTGTGTGGCACAAGTCTGCAAAGTGCCGAGCAGCAGACAGATTAAATGAAATAATTTCATTAGTTGTAAGCTGTGACGTAATAACAGTGATGACATCTAATTTCTTCTCAAAATTCTGTATCACTTTTTGTCTAATGCTGCTTTTCTTTGAGTAGTGGGTCTACACAGGTTTTTTAAATGCAGGTCGACCTGCTAAAAATTGTCTTTTGACCCCATTCCCACCTCCCACTGGCAAAGCAGTCCGTCTGTGAATTTCATGTGAATCGTTGTATTTGGTTGAAAGAGTGCGCTGCATTGTGGAAGCGTCGTTGTGAGAGTGAGACAAACACCTGTCTGTCTGTCAGCTTTAATATGAACTCTGATTAAAGACAAATGCAGATGGATCAGAAATGAATCTGGGTGGAAATGCTCCACAGTACGTTCGTTTCTCTCACAGCTCGTATGAAAGTGGAGGTTCTCAAATCGTCTTTACGTCAGAGCAGAAGCGATACAACAGTATTGTAAACGACTGCAGAGTGGAATTTGAGTTATGAGCGCTATCAGCTGTTGTGTTACAAAATAACCTGTGTGCTGCAGTCTTCTGCCCACAGCTGTCTCTGTATGTCGATGATCTGGCTCGATTATTATTTCTTAAAATTGACTGCAGGGAGAGAGAGGGCAGTGTGCTGGGTGAGCGAGGTTGACTTTTAACCAGAGAGAGAGCGACACACTGCGCTGTTGATTTAAGCTCGTCTCAACAGAAACGCTCTGAGCTTATAGAGACACAAGTCAGGCAGGAATCCTTTTCAGCTCTGTGTCCATTAGTGTGAACTGCTGTAATTGTCAAATTGAAAACCTGCTCCGTGTCTGGATGACATGATGCACCACATGAAGTTGGAAAAGAAAGGCAGCCGGAAATACGTCAAAATTTAACATGTTCAGCCGGGTCTGATGTTTACATTAACAGCAGAGGTGAGGTGAGGTGAGGTAAGAAAAACCCGCGTCTGCTGCAGGGTCAGCTGACCCGGATGTAAATGGCGAGTGCACCCACTCCTGCTGCACTCAAAACTCTGATCTTTAGCGGGTTAAGACGTGTTTTTGACCTGTGGAAAAGGAACAGATGTAGCTCTGACTTGTTTCTCATGTATCTAGACATTTAGGTACAGTCAGTGTTTTTAATTTTTACAACAGTGCCAAAAAGGAAACATTTAAGATCAAAATCCATGGTGGCTTACCTATGAAGGAGTGCATTTATCAGTGCGTATCAAGTTAGACGTTTCAGTTCTCGGCGTTCGTCCGGTTCAGCAGCACAGACAGCTCAGAGCCACGGCACCGCTGTGTCTTGTCCCACAGACGCACAAACGAACGTGAGTGATAAAACAGGCTCTGAGGTCGGTAACTGGTTGGTTAGCTGAGATGAAGCTAACAGGGCAGCAGCAGGTTAACATGTGACTTTAAGATATCATGTCACATACCATCTGCTTTCACTGCGTGCAGGCTGTCCGGGGGACCTGTGTGTCTTTGTAGCAGAATGGCGTATGGATTCTTAATGAACAATTTAATAAAAATATTTAAGTCAATAACATTTTGCTGTTCTTATTTACGGTTTCATTAAAGCAATAAATCTAACCAGGCCATGACATGTTCAGGCCCAGCGCTTCGTAGCTGTGATATTATCACAACACTCCACATCCCGCTGTGAATAAAGAGTGTTTTTTAATAAATCCAAATTATGTTGCTGAGTTAAAAGTGTAATTAAAGTTACGTAGCATCCCTTTAATGCCTTAACTTCAAGGATATACTACAAACACTGAGCTAGCAACAGCTAGCTTAGCTTTCCGCCCACATCTTTGATTTATTCAGCAGTGAAAGTAGATCTGGTGTTGTGTCAGATCACTAAACAACAAACCAATCACAGCTCTGCAAGTGGAATTAAGAACGGAATAGTCATTGTTTCAGCTATCAAGCTGCATCCATGAAAAACGGTCTTTGTAAGAAACCTTACAGAGATAACAGCTCGACATGTCACCTGTCTGCCGTCATTACACGTTAAATATAAGCACAGATCTGTGAGCACAGATGAGGCTGATGAGCCTGTGAAATGTGAGTTACACAACAAACACTCAGGACTGTGGAGCAGCTCCAACTTTTCAGACACAAAAAGACAAAATCTGTCTTTAATTTAGTCATATAAAGATTTTTTCCATCAGTGCAGGCCGTTACTTTTTAAACTACGTCACCTCAATGTTATTGAAACAGTTTGCTAGGAGTGCGTATTCATTATCTGTTAAAGGAATAGTCTGACATTTTAGAAAATGGACCTTTTTATCATCTCATTTTATTGCAAGTTTTGAGTATAAAAAATAAAAAGTATTATTCCTTTTTGTATGTGAGTTGCAGCATTAGCGTTTCCTGTTTGTCTCCTCAGCGTTCCTGAAGGATCAGAGCAGTCGCTGTTCACGGCGTGTGATCGTGGAGCAGGACTGCAGCACCGCGCCGGCCCTCAGCATGGACACCTACACCAACATCCAGCTCTCTGCTGTGAGCGCCACACTTATGTAGTACAACACACACTGCAACAAAGTGTCCACCCATAACCAAAACCCCCCCAAAACTCTCTAATATGCCATGAGTGATGCACGTGTCCTTTGAGAGTCCTCTGACTTCAGGGCAGTGCAGCAGGTGAAGTTGTTGTGTTGAAACTTACCTTTGTGAGGTCACTTCTCTTTGCTTCTATTTTGCTCCACCTGCTTCAAATGTTTTCTTCTGCAAATTTTGTGTTTCTGGGTGAACATTTCTTTTAGTAATTAGTTTTATTTTAATTTTGGATCAAAACAAAGTGACGTGGGTGGATGTTTGCTCATGCTGTAAAGTAAGATAAAAGAGCTTCTGTGCAGAGAAACGCTGCAGAGAGTCAGTTGATGTTCATATAAAGTTGTTAAAATGGATCTTTTTTCACTCTGCAGGGGAAGAACACAGATGCAGAGGTATGTTTTCCTGCTCACTCACTTCATCAACAGAAAATACAGTTTAACAGGTTTCTTATTAATGTATTGATCCAGGGCAGATGTAGTGATCATGAAAATAATCACCCTGCTGATTTTTGCTTGGTTCCACAACATCATTTACAGTATGTTGTCCGTCTCATGGTGTCATAGAATCAAAGGGTGAGTTTTACAGCTTCATTCAAAAAAAAACCCACTGCACAAAATAAGGCAAAGATCAGTCCTTTGTATACTGTATGTGTATGTAGCCACACTGTCTTCAAGGTGTGAGCAGTTGTGTTTTTTATGCTACCTGACTCTGTAGCTGATCCACATCTTTAAAAGTACAAACTCACAAAAACATTTGTTTTATTGCTTAAGAGAGCCTCCACATGATGACCCTTCAGCTCGGCGTTGAAACCCCACTAGGAGGAAGTTCTGGGATATGCGAGTGTTATTTGTACTATAAAATATTTTAGAGTGCGTAACAGTGTGTGTAGAAAGTTGTCGCGTGCTGTTACAGCTAACCAAGAAATTTAGCAAGACGCTGGTATTCCTTTTGCATAAGCAACGGACCCGCATGTTCCGCTCCGTTCAGCTCGCCTCAGTGCAATAACTCATGTGCTCAGATGCCGCAGTGTAAAGACAGGAAAAGACATTTCTCTCACAACTTTATGCTCACTTCCCAAGAAGAAGGAAGTTTTCATTACGCAACACTTCAGCTTTACATTCCTGCAGACAGTGTAATGAAACCATCCTGCAGCGTCTTGCTCGTGTTAAAATGTTTTTCCTGCCTCACATGGATGACTAGTCTTTTTAAAAATGTCTGAAAGTCAACCAGCATGAAGTGGAAATTTGATAGAGACACGTAAGCCACCGAGGTTAACTTCCTGTCTGCTTTATTAATGCCAGAATACGCTGATAGATTGCAATTTTTTTAATGATTCTGTGCTTTAATTACCCTATAATAAGATGATTATATAAGAGTAAAAACTAATGGCTGTCTTGACTGGTGGTAAAAAACAGAATGATGCTCGTAGCTGCAACAAATGTGAACTGCCAAGTGATGCAAGATTAAAAACAAGAGGATCATCAAGGTCAGCAGGATACATCCTCAGGGAACCATGAAGATCAGACAAAATTAGAAACCAAATCATCAAGAACATGTTAAGATATTTTACAGAACAAATGAAAACTTTGACCTGCTAATAACGTGAAAAAATGAGGAGATCACCATGAATATCTGCAATCCGTCATGTAGCTGTTGTAATATTTTCGTTGGGATCAAAACAATGCGGATACACCAGCTTGTGAAACCCTGCAGTGCAGGAACGGAAACTCTGCACATTGATGAAGGAAGAGCCGAGGATGAGCATGAAAAATGTTTACGTTGGTTTTTGACTCGTGGGTGTTTCTGGCATTTCATGGAGGTTGTTCCTGTGGACGTGGCGTTGGTGGTCCTGCAGTCGGTGGACGGGAGTCAGACAGAGGTATCAAACAGTGAAGACGACCTCCTTCCTGTCCTCCTGAACCCTAGCCTCTGTGCTAACGTGGTGTTGAAGGTGAGTCAAGCAAACTCCAACGCGTGACTTTCTGACGGAAAGAACCCCATGCGTTTTTTTAGTGAAAAGCTGCCAATAGATTTTATCAGTTTATTGGACCAAACGTTAGAAGTATTTTTAATATTGTCCTGAAGTGCTGTATCCCCGCTAAACAGAATATAGACATTATAGTCCACAAAAAGTACAAAAAAGGTGAAATTGTGGGCACAAAAATAAAACTCTTGCAGCAGTTAAATTTTTTTTTTCCTCTTAGGTTTTCTATGTGGTGAGGTACAACCCAGCAGGAGACGTAGTGAATGTGACGGTGTCTCTAGTGCTTGGATTTGTCCGTGAAGCAGTGCTGGTGCTGGAACAGGAGTTTGATATCGTGTTTGTCCAGGTAATGTCTCAACAAAATGTTTTCTGTTTTTGGTTCTGTTTCTGAGTGTCACAGAGTGCAGCTGCCTGGATGATGTGAGTGAGCAGAAGCTCAGAAACAACGTGTGAAACAACATCGGGCTTCATTTGAATGAGTTTGTGTATGTTTGCTAGTAAACATGAATATGTGGACAAGAGGCCATCCACGACAAGAACAATAACTATGACTATTTTAAAAATCGTTCTAACTCTAGTGGACGGCAGAGTCCACACCACAACTATAACGACGACAGTGACGAACGATGTCGTTGGGATCACATGCAGAGCGATTTGATGAACGATAGAAACACTGACAGCCAATCAGAATCATCGCATAGATGAAGATGCGTTGTCTCCCACTTAAGCCACAAGAGGGAGTTTACCCTTAAGTGAGGGCGTCTGTCAGTCAGCGTGACCTGGACGGATGTATGACAGCGTTTATGTATTTTGCAAAATAGAAGGAAAAAATTAATTTATGCTGAATCTTTGTTCAAGTTGTCTGCCTGCAGCAGACGCTGCCTGTGTGGACAACAACAGCAAGCGAGACACAGCAGACCCGTGACGCAGACACGCTGCAGAGGTAGACGCAAGATGTGCATCCCGAACGTAATGTTACTCTAATAAGTTGTATACCACATTCGTCAAGACTGAGTTATTAAACCCTGTGCATACCTGCATGTAAATACACTAGTGTGTGTGTGTGTGTGTGTGTGTGTGTGTGTGTGTGTGCTGACCATGGTGTTCAGAGAGACGTTTTGTTCAGAGCTGCTATGGCAGACGAGACGAAGCTTCTGTTGTTGTCAAAATCAAAAGACTGGATCCGATCAAAGCTCTTTAAAAAACTGCAGACGCGTCAGTCAGCAGCCCTCAGAGAGGAAAGGGCGTGTGCCGTGAGTGGTGTTTAGGATTTAACTTCACCTGATTCACTTCTTCTCAGAAAAGCTGCAAAATGATGCTGTAGAAAAAAACTAACCTTTCACATGCTTTTTGGACTGTGACTCAGTTAACGGTAGTCTTGTAAAAACTGTAACACAAAACCTGTTCTTGAGATGAAACGTCACTGATGTGCTTTCTCTCATGTGTGTTGAACAGGAGGAGGCGGAGGAGGTGGCTCTTCACTACAGTGGAAATCCAGGTTATGTGTTTGGACTTCCTCTTGTGTCTGGGATGAGAACAGCAGAATATCCTTTACCTGCCTGAACACTGGACTTCCTTACTCTGATCTGTAGGCAGCATGTCCTCGGACAGCGGCAGTTTGGGTTATTTGGGCTTCTTTAACGGTGTTAAATAAGACACGGAGGCTCTGGTGTTCTACAAGGGTTTGTCCTTAATCATTGTTTCACTGGGATTGCCAGAAGCATCGACCGCAGAGACACTCTGTCTGTGCTCCTCAGCACCGAGGAGCAGGACTGTCTGAAGGGACCACATCAGCGCTCTCCTGTCCTGTTTGGTCTGGACTCTGTGTCGGGCTGCACGTTAAGGCAGGACACTCGACTCATCTCATCACAATGTACAGGTACAGTGTTTCCTGATGTGAGGGTGACTTGTCTTGTCCCTGCAGACTGGAGGACGCTGTCAACTGCTCCCAGGTATTTCAAGTGCTTCTGGATGTTCTGAGAGGACCAAACTATCCCCAGTTTGTTGCTTCCTTTGGAAACTCCCCATTAGACCATCCACTGGACTGGGTGCCAGTCAAAAACAACTTCAGTCCTGAGGTGAGCTCAATGTGAAAACTGGAAACAGTTTCCATTCTCTGTTTATAGAAGACGTTCGGTTTTTGCTGACTACAACTACTGAGAAGCCGTTGTGGGAGGTAAACAAAAAATCAAACATGCTAGTCTTTCTGTCATGAGGCGTCCTAGATGCGGCGTCAGTTTTCTTCCATTATGACACACTACCAGAGATTAAACGATCAGTTGTCATGCCTGATGCTCACTGATTTTTTCCGAGCCCACCTGATGCCCCACGTTTTCCCAGTCGTGCTGATATCGTGTAGTCTGACCTCCAGACAACACTGGTTGAAATCTCTCTCTATTATTTCATACTATATTTTCCCATTCTTGGGAATACAGTACGTAGTATATATGCTTGATGTTGTGAGGCCACAATCCAGCTGTATGTTTGTGATTGCAGGAAACGCAGAGTTGCAGCCTCCCTTTGTCACGTCATTTAGAAATACAATGGACTAAATATGGATCCTTGGTGAACCCCCAAGCTCAGATTGTGAGCATCAAAGAAATAATCCAAACCAACACCTCCACTTTGGTAAGACTTTTTAAAAGCGTTTTTCTAGAAATACTGGCACAACACTTGCAGGTTTTAACTGACAGAGAGAGGTGGTCTAATAAGTCCTGCTTTGTGTATCTGCCCTGTTCTCCAACAGGCCCTGTTATCTGAAGGCAGCAGCATCCTGCCAATCAGGAGCTCAGTGGCCTTCATACCAGTTTCTGCTGATGCACTTCCTGGTTACAGAGCCTCACCCACCATCAATGCCAAACTTCCATTTGACTTCTTTTTCCCTTTCGTCTGAAGAAGGTTCCACTCGATGGTGATATTTACCATCCATCAAGACAGCAAGCTGTGTGCACTGCATGATCCAACTGATCCTGTATATTTTGTAAATAATGTATAAAGGATTTTTGTGAGAAGGTTATTTAACAAATGTTTTTTAAATAAATGGAATCATTTATTTGGAGCAGATTCTTTTTACATGACATACAGTACATTTAAATGTTACTAAGCAGCTTCAATTTTAGTTTTATGTACAAGTCATCAGTCTGAGGAGAGTTTCACAAGCACAAGTTCACAAGCAAGAGTTTTTACAAGCAAATTAAGGCCTTTTGGCTTTGTGGAGCAATATCCAAAAATATCTGAGTATCTGACAATCATTAGATAAATGCAGTCCTTCAAACTGGTTTTCAGAATTATAATCACACAGACTGTTTCATACAGTGACAGAGTCACCATGACATCATCAGTTGTGTGTTGATCAACGTTTTAAAGTTGAGTTTCATCCTGGCTTTCATTATCCTGGTAGACTTGGAACTAGCCATTGAGAACATGACTACATAAGGAAAATATTAACTGAGGTAATAAGGGTAAATGCCTTTTGCATTGGCTTCCCTTCTTAGACCCGTAAGCTCCGCCCACTTTTGGACAGTCTCTGTAAATGTCGGACAGCTTGATCTGGATCTGACATTGAAGAAGAGATTTCTGTGCAGATAAAGTAGTACAGTGACGGGAAAGTCTTTCTGAACACAGTAGGAATATTTAAATCAGTTCTGAAACAAAAGTTTAACATGAAATATGTGGTTTAAAAATGTTTTTAAATGGCGCAGGAAGGTACATATATGCTGTCTCGAGCAGTAGTTCCACAGCAGTGAGCTCTGATGGGTTAGAAGTCGATGCCGTGCTGCTTCAGGAGGGCTTGAAGTTTGTGGTTCTCTTGTTCCTAAAACAGATGAAGACAGAGAGTCAGACTGTTGGAGCTCATTCAAAGCTTGCACATCAAAATGTCAGATTAACTGCACAAACCAGAATCTGATGGACTTCTGTGTAACATATAGTGTCCATGTTCCCTTAGTTTGGTGAAACACTGAGCACAAAGTCATCAGTGGCTCAACTCAGCAACTGTATGCCATCATGAACCAGTCCTGTTTACATCAATATCTGTCCAGACTCACAGAATATATGTAGTGAAAACTTTGAAGGAGTTTAATAATAAGGCGTTAAGTGATTTTTTTGCAAAAAGTGAAGCTGGCATGTATGAATGCAATGAAAAAGAAGATTTAGCTTAGATTTAGCTGTTAGCATATTTTAGTTTTCACAAGTGTCCACAGCTCATTTCATAGCAGCCGGCTTCTCTCCACGACCACCCTCCTCTTCACAGTTAAGTCAAGTCAATCAGTTTTGTATATATAGTGTCAAATGACAACAAAGTTGTCTCAAGACGCTTTATGTATAGAGTAGGAATAGACCACACTCTATAATTAAAATATATTGAGGTTTTTTTGGACCCAACAATTGAAAGCAATTCCACAGCTATGAAAGAGAAATTTAAAGTAATCTCCAGTCGGTTATTCCTTCATTTCTTTAACACATCTGAGTTAAACTCGACATTTAGCTGTGAGGGAACGGTCGGTACACGTGATCTCCTTCACTGCAGCGAAAGTGACCACCGGACATGCCACGAATCTCCTGATCAACCAATGGGAAAATTTGTTTGCAATAGCTGGGTTTCAACCAGTAGAGGGCATTTTTATGACAAAGTATGGAAAATTTTAATAATTTGCACTAAAATGTCAAGATTTAGACCTGAATCAATCAAAAACACTACTGAATACTTAAAAGCCTCAGTTTTCAGCTGAAAAAAGTGATTTAAGAGTTCAGTTACTCTGTAAGTTTTCTCAAGTTGCAGTGCGTTGAACTCCTGCCAAGATATAAATGTCCTCAATACAAAAGCCGTGAAGACTTTAGAATTATAAATTCCTTTATTGATCTCAGCTAGTGGCCAATGGAGACCTCCAAAGAATGCACATGGTTTTCTTCACTATCGTAGTAAATCTGGATCTTCAGTATCAGATGAAGCCTGAAGCAGCTGGAGGGACTCACCAGTTTATCACTGCGCTCCTGTAGCTCTGTGACTCTCTGCACCAGGTGGTCATAGCTCTCCTTCAGCTTGTGTAGCTTCTGTTGTTCCCGCGTCTTCACTGACACCAGAATACCTGCAACACATTCAGACACACTCATCACCGTGCGTAGCCACAGCGCAGGGTTTTGTGCTCTTCTTTTTTGAACCTTTGCACTGCAAACTCACGGAAAGCCTTAGAAAAATGACATCAGATTAATGGCTGCTATGTGAGTCAGTCCCTAGTCTGATTATCAGTCCATAGTTTTAAAATAGTCATTATCAAAATCATCATGTACCCATCTGTATTTGTGAAAATTTGTAATTTGTTGGTATGCTCAAAGTCCAGAGCCAGATGAACCTGCCAGAGGGCATCAGGGCAAAAAACAACTATGGGCCACGATGAACCAGTCAGTGGATAAAGTCATAAAGTATATTACAATGCAATGCAAAATCATGTGTGTCATCATGTGTCAGAGGCAGACAATTACCAGTTTATAAAGGTAGTAATTATTACATTGCTTTTGTCAGGCCTGCAGACTAGGATGGAAATGGGGACAGTTCAGAGAATGAGGCCAGAATTTGCTTTTTGTGCCGCACTGCTGCAAGTGTGCTTATTTGTCACATGTTATCATTCAAGGTAAGATGACTGTGAACAATACAGCCACTTCAACAAAACACTGTCGCTTGGCTCGATGCTGTTCGACCTGGACAACAGACATTACACTAACAGACGCAAGGCAGCTGACGAGTCTCAGTTCTGACATATTCACTATTCAATCCACTCCTCCACGTTTACGTTAAAGGAGAGTTATTACGCTTTTCCATCTTTTCTGACCTATAAATGTTGTTACAATGTCGGATGCTCGTATTAAACGATGCCAAAGCGTCACCTAATGAGGTTTGAGCATTTGGATGTGAGCCCTGCAGGCTGTTTCAGTCAACTCTGCAAGCTGTGTTTTACAGTTACTTCCTTACATTGGCATGCCAGCTCGTGCACACAGCCCTGTGCCTGCCCCTGAAGGACAGTTAACTTTGTTAAACTTTCCTAAAGAGGCAAGCACTACACATAAGTTAACAGCATTCCTGTTCCTTGTGGATTTATTTACTTCCTCAACATGAGCACATGAGCTGGATTAACAGCTAAACTGCCGCTAAAGAACCATGTTACTTTGTCCCATTTTAGAGTCAGAAGCACAAACTGTAAGTAACATTTTATCAGTGTCCTAGCTGTGTTTATTTTATGCCAGTAAAGGGGTTTGTGAGCACAGCAGAGAAAGGGGGAGGAGTAACCGACACAGACCGTTTTGAGAGAATGCAGAAAATACAAGGGAGAGCGGGTGCGAGTCACAGTTTTCTGAAGATCTACAGACTTCGCTGTTCAGTTAGTTGTGTTTAGCTGCTCTACAGGAGTCTAAAATCAAAATGAACTACAAGAAAATGAATTAAATAGCTCTCCTTTGCATGTTTCCATTTTGTAGCAGTCGTAACGAAGAATGTTGTGAAATCTACCAGCAGCAGAATACGTCTTCATTGTGTTGCCTAGATATGAAAGAGGTACTTACATACTGAGTGATACAGAATTCTGCTGAGTCATTATCACCAGTAACAACCAATCAGATTGCTATCCGTTTTATGACGGTAGCCAATAGCAGAGCTGCAGCTGTGTACTGTCGCCAGTGGCTCATGAGTGTTATTCTGTCCACAGCACTTCTATGCTTCGAGGTTAAAGTGTTACTGACCATTGATAATTCTGGCCACCCTCCAGAGTCGCAGCAGGATGAGGAGACCTAAACCATCAAAGGCATCCTCGTGGAAGATGAAGACGATGTCCAGGATGAAGGAGATGATCACCACAAAACCATCAAACACCTCAAAGTTGTGCTGAAAGAACTCCAGGCGGTAAGCATACAGCTTACCAGCCAGCTCCACCACGAAGAATGTAAGTAGAGCCAAGCTCAGGTAATGAAACACCTGCAAGAAACTGATGTCAGTTAAACTTATAAAGGTTTGAAAATAACTGTGAAGTTGTTGGGAGCATTAATTAAAGTGGACAAATTAGCATCTTACCTCAGGAGCAAGGTGGCCATGATCCAGCTTGATCACAGACAGATCTATGAGCAGCTCTGCCAGAACAAAGATGGCATCCAGGATTACCAAACACACCACCAACACCTGAAGACAACAAAAACAATCGATAGAATCATTAGAAGGTGTCTGTTTTTATTCAGCCTCTTACAGCAGCAGCTTCAAAACACCTTTATTATGAACTTGCAGGGGGACCGCACAGATTACTTCAAAATCTGTTATGTAGGTGACGGATTTTAACAAGAGAGACGAATGTGTGGAATAAAAATGATGCTGTTCTGCTGCATCAGTTTTGATCTTATTGTCCTGCGTGAATCCGATGCTAATACAAGCAAAAATACCCCAAATGTTTTGATTTTGTTCCTTTTTTAATATTATTGTAAATGTACTATCTTTGGGAGTTTGGACAAAACAAGCAATTTAAAGTCGTCTCTTAAGACTGAAGGGTATCTTTCCATGTCTGTACCACACACACACACGACATTGCAAACAGCCGCATTCTCTCAAGAGCCAAAAACATCGTTAAGGACAATACACACCCCAGTCACCATCTGTTTGAACTGTTACCCTCTGGCAGGCGTTATAGGTCCATCAAATCCAGAACCACCAGATTCACAAACAGTTTCTATCCATACGCCATAACCTCATTAAACAAACACAGATAATAAACCCTCCCCACCTCCTGCTCTCTTGCACATGAACACCTGTTCTGCATTTTAAATTGTTTTTATCTATTGTACATTTGTTGTATTTATTGCATATTGTTGTATGTATTTATTGTATGCGTGTACCACAGTGGAGTAGCATTCTTAATTTCATTGTACTGTAATGTAGAATGACAATAAAGGCATTCAATTCAATTTAAAAAAAACCAGCATCTTTATCGGAGCTTCTTTGATAAAACAGCTGCAGTGCGGACCACAGGAACAATTTCACAGTTCTAATGATGCGTTTCATTTACTGTTGGAAGTCGCAATTCAGACCTGGTAGTGACATCAAATCCGAGTTGACCCCCTTCCAGTTACGAGTAGCCATTGTTAGCTATTGTTGTTAGCACTGCTAGCTACCAGCCAATAACAACACAGGACATGATGCTTTATATAATAATAATAATAATAATAATAAAATTTAATTTATAATGCACTTTACATTTAGGCAATCTCAAAGTGCTACAGAGACAAATTAAAACGTCCATGGATAGAAGTTGAACAATACTATCAGTTTGACTTAATGACACAAAAACAAGACTTATTGGCTAATAAACAGTGTAATGTGCAGCTTTCTCACTGTTAATGCAGAGCTGCCATGTTGGATTTCGATCCCAAGCTTACTGAAGTTTCTCCGAGTTTCCGAGTTGGAGTTCAGACTTCAGGGGGCGTTCCTGATGACGTATCTGACAGTGAACTTGGTAACTCCGACATCCGAGATCAAATGGAATGCACCATGAGAATCTGCTGTTCCGCACCACAGGAACCGAGAACTTTTACACTCCCTAGAGCTACGTTTAACAAACGTTTTTAGCTCCGACTCCAGAGGAGGTACTTTCGCAGCACATGAGGAACTATAGTGACATGAGTGTACGTTGATTGGTCAATCTCAGGAGCCAGCGCCAGCAAATGCATTTTTAAAAACCTGACAGCTGTGTAAACAAGACGACTCAAAACATGAAGGAGAGCTCGTAATGAGATTGTTGTTTTATCTTGTGAGATTTAATGTTATTTTGACACAAGATTCAATATATGATGTAAAGTTTAGTTGTCAGTGCGTTCAACAAATATTAAAATTGACTCACCAAGGTTCCATGCCTCTGTGTCGAAGGGGAGCTGTCGCTTGAATTGCGCTTATAAATATCGTGAACTAAACTATTAATATAATTTAATAA
>JAQFJA010000026.1:1411096-1421829 GCA_029874485.1 Naso brachycentron | reverse complement strand
TTGCATACGTTTTGCTGAAATACCTACTTGTTCAATGTGTACAATCAGGACAAAATCTCTGTCTGTTAGTCAGATCCAATATTAAGGTGTTAAGTTACAGTTAAAAACAGCTGATGTTGACTGGCTAATTAAACACACACACTTAAATATATCTGTGAGGACATTTCAAACTAATGCAAACAAAAACACACAAACTGTGGCTTTGATAATATTATGGGGATGCTGTTTAAAAACTGGTGGTCTCTGTGAAGACTGGGAAATAATATTTACTGAGCAATGGCACCATTGGTTTGGCGATCCTGCACAAAGCACTAGGCACACACAACATTTCTAAGAGAAATTTTTTAGTCTGAATTAAGACTTTATGCAATTAGGTAAAACAGTAGAAAAAATGGGTAATGAAAATGATAAATATTTGTTAAGTATTCAGTGTATAACAGGACTAAATGAGAGTAGAAAAGGGCTTGAAAAAAAAAACATATCCCTTGATATTTAAATGGAAAGAAACAACTTGAGAGTGAATTACACTATGGTTAAAGAGTAATGAACTGACACCAGGGGACTGTGATTCTCCATATTAGGGCTGCCAGTCATTTAGGGGAGCACTACATGAGCCTTACTTCAGGTAATGCCCTGTTTTTTTCTTTTTTTCCTCTTTTCTTTCATTGTACATAATTTATTTGTTTGCTCATTTGTCTTAGCTTTCTAATGCTTGATAGAAGAAGGATTTAAGGATTTCTGAAAAACAGAAAGAAGACTTTCAAAGATCAAAGATGATTTTGTGTGAATTCAGAAATACTTCAAAATACTGTTATAATTTAAACCTACTGTAAATGGTGTAATTACCTTTATTAATTCATTTTCATACTGGATGTTATTAGAACAAACTGTGAACTGGGTAATGCACCCATTCTTAACATTGAAGTAAAAAATGTCATCTTTACATAGTTTATTTAACATGGGTAAGTATGACAAGATATGTTGACAAATTTACATTTTTAGTGACAAATTTGTGTATTTTTTAATTACCTTTATATTAATATATTTTACATCAGTATGTTAATCAGAAATATATTGTTAAGATATTTTATTTTTATCTTGGGGATATACATTTCAATAAATATTTTTTTCTGTGCATTGATTTAATTAATACTGGGACTCTGATTCCATTACTTATGCATATGAAAACAGTTATATGATGTCTTCTGTGGCTATTAAGGGAGTTTTCTGAGTACGCTCATTAGGGTTATCGTTATCATAGTTCATAGCTGCTAGAATCAGCAGTGGGAATGATGCACAACACTATTAGATCCATGTTATTTTTACTCAGTAATATTCAAACAAGCATTAGTCTTCAGTTTCTCTGTTTATTTATTTATTTTACATACTTCCAGCCGTTTCTCTGCCTGTTTCTGTGTGTTCATTCCTGTTCAGTAAGTGTCTGACAGTGTAAAATTGTTTCTCCATGGTAAAATAATTCCCACTCATAGAGTTTTGTCTTTGCAACAGTTAAAAACACACCTAGCCGATTCACATCTGCTTTCCTATGCTAGTGCCATAATTGGCTTGGATTACAGTTGTGTTACCTGTATACACTTTGTGTTCAGGCTGGACACGCAGTTATATCGGCTCTTCACTGCAACATGTTTCAGAAGTTTTGCACAGAACCTTAGCAGTGCTTTAGTGATAATTTTTTTTAAGGTTTAAATTGTTCTAAATGAAATGTGAGGTCAAAAGCCAGAATAAATAAGGAAACTTCTTTTTAAAAAGCCACATTTAATTTAGTTTGAAACACAAGCTAATTGCATATTAGTATGCATGTTACATTCAATATGAGCTGTACCTGAAAATGTCCATCTCTCTTGTGCCTCTCTCTTTTAAGTCTTTATCCTTCTTCCTTCAACCTCAGCCCTTCACTTTGATGTGGCCCACCACTACGGCTTGTGCTGCTTCTCTCTCCTCACCTTTACCTGTCTGTTCCCTTTTCAAACTTATTTCTCGCCTCACATTCTCGTCTCCTCAGCTCTGAGTCCTATTTTCCCTTGCCTCTCTGCTTCTCATTCCTCTTTTGACTGCCTACCTTACTCAGTCTCTGCTTCTTTCTTTGACCCTCCACTCCTCTTGCAGTCACTCAATACTTTCAATTTACTCTTCTCCTCACTAATCTGCCACTCCATTCATCCCGTGCTCCCCTTCATTATCTGCCCCTATCGTCCTCCGCCGCCTGTCGTCCTCTTGCTGTTGGCTTGTCTGACGGGATGGATTCAAGGATCCTTTTTCTGCTCTTTCTCCCTCCACTCAATAGCTCATATACTCATGTGCCCTGTGTTCCCACTGTTGAAAGTGTGCGTGTGTGGGTTGTGTAGGCTTTTCCTGACATATGGGTGTTTTCTGTTACTCTACTTTTGCATAACAGAGCTTTTTAGCTCATAATTAGTGTGTTTGGGACATTTAAGTTTATTTCTAAAATGAAATAGTAATGCAGTGCATCATAATGCCAAAAAGTTAACAATTTTTGGGGGGTCTTTTTTTCTTTTCTTTTTTTTTGGATCAATATTTTTCCATATGTCTTTTATCTTCCACAAGAGCAGCATAACTTTGGTTTACTAAACTTATGTTGTAATGTGGAGAACATTGAGGTCATCTCCCTTTTCGAGACTATATTTTCATATACGTGTGGATGTCAGAAAATATTAAAAATTGCTTTTAAAGTTACAAAGAGATATCATAGGTATCTGAGTTTACTATTACAACTGTAAATCTTTTGAATGGTATAGACAAATATATAATTGTAACTTTATTTTTCATGCTAGGCATGACTGTATGCCTAAGTCTTTACTGTATTTTGTTAAGTACTATACATATGTACGTTATGTTTTATGTCTTTTTATGGACACTAGGAAGATTAGAAGTTGCCAAGGCCTCAACCTTTGGGCATCCATCTAATAAACAATAAACAAGTAACAAAGCAACTGGTCCTTTTTGTTTTATATGACGTGGAAAGCAGATTATTGATTGATCTCATCAACAACACAACTGCAGAAAGTAGAGGGCCGTTAAAGGTCTTGTACCGTAAATGAGTGACAAAAACTTGATGGCAACTGAGTAAGTTATGTAAAACCTAATTTCCTTTAATCACTGAGAAGTACTGATACCAAATAGAGTTCTGTATGTGCTAGTTGTTACTTAACGGCAGCAAAAGTAGGACCCCATAAAGGTAGTGGGGACAAACTACTTAAAGCTTTTTAAATGGGGAGTCCATAATGCCAGAGATGAGAGTTGTATGACACATACCCTGCCCCTTTTACTCAAAAGCCAAATGTCTGTTTTACAACAGCTAAACCAAGACATAACTGGCAGAAGCTGAAACCAGACACGCAGCTTGCCTGACACGCGAGATCATCAACAGCAACCGCTGTTTTAAAAACCTGACAGCTGTATTAACAAGACAACACATACTACGAACCAGAGTTCGCAATGAGATCGACGTTTTTTGTCATTGTATCTTCTCTGACATTTAATGGCATTCAGTACTAGATTCATGGTATGTTATCACCACATACCAGAGCAGTAATGCAGTAACGTCAGCTTTCATTTGTTGTTGTTGTGAAGTTACGCCGTAAGTCACGTAGAAATGACGGGAGTGTACCAACTGCCAGCCAGTTTACATAGCTTATATAGGGAGTTCCTGTTTCCGGTGCGAATGCCAGCAGATGAAAGCCCTTAAAGGTGTTTAGTTCCCCAGGAACTCCTCAGTGGACAGTTCCTCTCAAAAAGTTCCTATAACTGGTTGGTCCGAAAATGCCTAATGAGGTCAGTATTGTATCTTCTCCTGAGAAGATAGATTTGCATCTTCTATGCCCAGAACGGGTTGAGGAAGCCTGCAGAACTGAAGAGAATAACCCACTTTCAAAGCTCTATCTACAAACTCTCAGAAGACACCTGTATCATGATGCCTTCTATTACTGAGTTAAAGGGCATGCTACAAGCCGTGGAGCAGTAGCCAGAAAGTGGAACCTTTGTTCAGCCCTCAGTTCATACTTTTGGCGTATCTGCAGGGGCCTGCCTTGGTATGCTTGATGTAAAAATCGTCATTCGCTCATGTCCATGAAGGTCATCATTAACCCCTCCACAGACATCCTTGTGCATCCCAAAATATGTTACCATGTGGACTGTTGGCGTGTGCTCTAGTTAGTGTAAAATCAGTTTCTCCACACTCCAGTCCAGGTGTTACAACAGCAACACTAAACAACTAAAAACTGTTTTATTTGCAGATGACACCATGTTAGTGTTGTGGTAAGAACCTGGAACAACTTCTGAATGAACTGAAAAAAATAGTGGGTTGGTTTGCTTACAATAAACTGAACTGAACACTGAGCTTAAGTAAAACTAAATTCATAATATTGGAAATTGATTAATCTGGATTAACCACAAATAAGAAACTCATGATTAATGACATAGAAATAGAAGGGTATCTAAAATAAAATTCCTTGGGGAGACAATAGATGACAGACTATGCTGGAAGCCATATATTAACTATATTAAAAACAAACTATCAAAATCAGTTGCAATACTATATAAAGGTAAAGATCTTATTAATCAAAAGTCACTATACACTCTATACTTCTATACTGCTCCTTTACACTTCCGTATATCACATACTGAAAACACTGACTCTGAGCGTATATCTCTTCAAGCTCAAAGACTTGAATGTGTTCTCCTTTATGTCTGCAACATTATTAGTCAGGCTAAAAAATGACAAAAGAGAAGAAGTGTAGCCATTAAAACTTTTCCTGTTATCTTTTGTTTATTCTGCTGCAAACTGTGCAATGAAATCACACATCATCAGGCTGGTGCGGACCGTTGTTAAAGTATGAATGAAATCGCATTCCAGTCCACAGTTGCCCTTTATTCTCTTGGTTAGTCACAAGTGTAATCGTTACTATCACCGCAGCCATTCATTTATTCCATCCAGTCAAACATTCAGTTAAATGTTTGATTTCTGCATCTTCTTCATAGTTACAGGTAAGGGTAACGAATACTTTCTAAAATTAACTGTATGTTGTTGTCTGCTGGTTAGAATTGGATACCCACACTCCTGCATACAAGCAGGTTACATCTAAAACAACAGATGATGAAATATTTCAAGAGGAAGTGTCTGTGGTGGAGCTTTGGAATGTAATAGATAGTTTTGCAGGCAGAATTAGTTTGTAATTCTTACTGCCATAAAGTGAATGTTATAAATGTGGTGTAATTACTGTGGTTTGACGGTGGGCTGTCCATTCCGATATTTAGAGGTCTATATCCCTGACACCTCAGGCTGAAAGGCATGAATAAAAACTGTCTCTGTATCAACAGATGCACAAATGTGTTCGAATAATGGACACATGGAATCCCTTTGACTGGAAGCACTTTGAAATCACGAACAGTAGTACAGCGTAACATCATGACAACATGGAGGAACATTATCCTGCAGTTTTTAGGTAAAAACAAAATGGTTTCCAAAATGAAAACTTTTGAAACTGGGTTCCTGAGTGAAATCGTCAAAAACTCCACCCCTACTGATGCCGTGTAAACAGGCAATGCAATCCTGTGAAAACGGTGATGCAGCTGCCACACAAATAGCCATGAAAAATCTTTGGACATATGTGTGAGTAGGATGACAACGATATAACAATGGTGGACTAATTAGGTACTTACATTGCCAACTACTGGCCTGGCATGAATATCACAGCATTTTGCGTTGTTTTTGTGGATCTTTGAACATGAGGATCATTTTTACAACACTGTGGTACGAACACAGATATTTTCCACATGTAAAGGAAAGACTTAAGTTTTTAGCAGGACCTTAATTGTCCAAACGTGGGCTGTCTCTCTTTGGGTTACCTGCTTCACTATACCTAACATGGATGATGCTTGGTGATGAGTATCCCGTCACAGTTTACACTCAACTATGAGTGAAATAGATGGGTTTTCACCACTTTGTCACTAGTCACATAATCAGAATCATGAATTATGTATTGAGATGAAATAAAATAGTCAGCTGATAGAAGTTGCTGTAAAAGCGATGTAAATGCTGTTTAAAAAAAGTGAAACATTAACATTGAAAATCACTAAAAATTCTTACGAATATGACCACTTGCACCCTGATGGCTGTTTTTTGTCTCAGTTTTTATGAGGTATAACTTACTGTTTGTAATTGATGACTAAACATGTGAAGGCCCATAACTCTTGTTATTACATGGCTTTGTTGAGTACTAGACTCTAATTGGTCAATCATGACATTCTAAGGTATGGCATTCTGTATAACCAGACTGTTGCTATGAATAACAGACTGTTGGTAGGGACGTCATTCGGCCTCAGCTCATCCATGGGACACTGAGGTTCACGTCCTGTCATGTCAATCTGCGGAAAGAAGTCCAGAGTCTGTGTGTCTGTCATCCGTTCACTGTGCTTTGTGAAAAGGTGAAGCAACAGACTGAGGATGGCATGTTTTAATCAATGTCACAGTTTCAGGCACATCTGCTGGTTTTGCAGTTTATTCTTTGAGGACAGAGCCTGTAGCCGACCGTTGCAAGAGTAGTGTGGCTCCTTAAAGAGAGTGTGGCAGGGCCGAAGTTAGGCAGTGGTGTGTGGAGTGATTGGAAGAGAGCAGGCAGTTAGCACTTAGTTTAGCAGTTAAGCAGTTGTTTCATTGAACTGTGCCAAGATAAGTTGTTGGTAAATAACAACTGCAGCTTCTTAAGACCAAAGTCGAATCTCCCATATTCTGTTTGACTACTGCTGGTGAAGTGAAGCAGAAACTCCGGCCGAGTTTCCCAACCATGGTTCAGATCCAAAACAGGAAACAGCTGACGTTAGCACTACATTGTAATGCAAGCAGTTCCAACTGTTGAAGCAAACAGACTATATTTTCAGGGGAAGACATAAAATAATTTTTAAATCAATAGAAAAATATTAAAAACAATATTTTGTGTCACATTATCGATTTCTTTGGTAAATAGCTATGTAATAAGTGGGATAATGTCCAGCGAGCAGGTCATTATTGTGAAAAGAACCCCGGCAGGGTGATACAAGATCCTGTATCATCCTGCTGGATGCTGGATATTATAATAATAATAATAATCATGATAATTGATTAGATTTTGATAGTGCTTTTCTACAATTTAAGATACTCAAAGTGCTCCATGGTGAAGGGGGGATCTCACTGACCACCACCAGTATGTAGGACCCACCTGGGTGATGCACAGCAGCCATTATGTTCCAGAACGCTCACCACACAGCAGCTTGAGGTGGAAAGCAAGACGAGTGAATAAGCCAGTGATGTGAGGGGATGATTAGGGGGCCAGATGAGCGGTTGTCTTTCCTCATGCTCAACGAGAAGTCTGCTGCACTGATTTCTCTGTTGAGCATGGAAGTCGCAGTGCCGTGAATCACTGGGAGACTGACAAACATAAGGAAGCAATGACATCAGTGGTGTGTAATGCTATGAGGTCAGACTACACGATTCGGCCTGATAACAGCCCTACCGGGAAGACGTAGGACGCCGGGTTGACACGATATTGATCAGTGAGCATTGGGCACCACAGTTGATCATTTCATCTCGCACAGTATGTCATAATGGACAACAACTGACGCTGCATGTAGGACGCCTCACGACATCACGACAGAAAGACCAGCGTGTTTGATTTTTGTTTACCTCCCACGATGGAGTAGTAGTAGTAGTGGCGAGCGCTTCCTTGCCGGTGACATCACATACATCGTGAACTGCAAACGATGATTGATCCGGGAGCAACGTGTAGTCTGTCATGTCTGTTGGCCACGACATGGCAAGAATTTATGATTCTTTAATCACCTGATCTGACACAGTGAACATTTTAACAGACAACAATATCTTGTAGTCTGACCGCAGCATTATACAGAAATATAAAATATAAAAAAATCTATATTTATATATAATATGTATTTTTAAATATATAAAATATTTGAAAAATTGCTGCTTGATAAAATTTAATAGCATATCTCTGATCTATGATGGCCATAGCCAGATTTAAGCCCCATTTTCTATGTAGTGAATTTATACATGTATGGTGCTACTATAGGGTGCTTCCTGTGTTTATATCCACTGTGTGCCACCTTTTTCTTCAGCGTGTTCTATAACAAATATGGCTTCAATTTGTATGCCTCACTTAAAAAGTACAATTCCCAAGAAGTGGGGCTTTTACCTCCATGCTATGCATGGATGTATCGTATACTGTCAGTGACTAAAATAGGATTAATAGGGGTTTTTTTGCCTTTCTGTTCATTGTTGAGCCATGTATGCTCTGATGCAGTTCTAACCAAAAGCTCAACATAAAGTGAATACTGCACAGATTCAAGTGTGTGGAAATCCTTTTCACCAAATTTGCACTCAAGGATTTCTCCAGTACCTTACACAGGCTTAGTCGGATGAAGAGGTGGTTATTGTGTAACAAGTTAATACTATATAAAGGTACATTTTAGGAGACAAGTTAGGTTGAGTTTTAATTGAATGAACATTTTAAAACAATTCTTATCTTCATACATTCTTGAACACAGAGCTATTGGGGCTGATATCTGAGAAATCTGTTGACCAGCTTGATATCGGTGGAGTCCTGCAATGTCGGCTGAGAGAGCGGAATGGGAGTGTTCTTGTGTCCATGCATGCGTGAGTGGACTGTCAGTAGTCACAGCAGTGCCAGTACTTCATATTCATGTCTCTCTCTCTCTCCCTTTGTCTCTTCATCTCTCTTTCCTTCTCCCTGCGTCTCTCTCACCTGTTCATTTGTCGCTGCTTGACAGTTCTCATTATTGCCTTGGCACTAGCTCAGCATGTCCTGCCAAAGCAAGACACTGAAATGGAATTTGAGAAAGAGGGAGTGTGTGGGAGATTGTAAATGAAGAAAGGGAGGAAGATGCTGACAGAGAGAGAGAGAGAGAGAGAGAGAAATGAGAAGCAGAAAATAAGGGGAATCAAATGAGGGAAAATGGGGGAAAAGGGAAACAAGGAGCAGCAGAGAGCGAGATGTGTTGCAGTGTAATTAATAGTACTTAACTCTCAACAGAATGACAATGAAGAAGCTGAAACAACACTAACAAAGGTATTAACATGGACATGTATACCTCTACACAGACAAACACCCACACTGACAACACTGACACCACACCAACACCACCAAGCATTGAGAGGGCTACGCTGTGCACACTGTATAGTCCCATTCAAGCATGAACACAACGGCAGCACAAGACGTCATACTAAGTGCAGGTGACGACTCTGAAAAATCACGGACACCCACGTACTTATTTATTATGATGTACTGCTGACATTTTCTGTGCTTGTGGTTGAAGTTTCTGTAGTGGTGCTTTCTTCTTTCTTCCGCAGCAGCTCAGCCATGATAGCAATTTTTCATTTCCTTTTTTTCATTTCTTGTATTTATAAACATGACTAAAAGTCAAGGAGGTACTGTGTACTTGTACTGTGTTTTTTTTGCCAAAAATGCAACTCCCCTCTGCAATACTCATCAAATTTCAAGGCCGTTTGCCTATACAGTTCTGTAAATTGTATGTGTGACAGGTAACAAACGGTATGTTCAGAATGCAAGACAAAAATTTATCTAATCGAACTGGACCTTCTGTTCATGCTTATTTTTCACTAACAGCCAGTGTGTCACTAGCTAGCTGCAGTGTTAGCTGCAGCGTACGTAAGCGTACAGTTTGTGAGCTTTCAAACACACTAAAACACATCAACAATGGGAAAGAGCTGTTATGGGATTGACTGCACTGTTCGTAGAAACAACTAACATTAGAGAAACATGGATTTGCGGTAGCAAGTTTAATTTTGGGGGCATTTAATCAAGGCACACTGTCGGATAAGTATAAAATCGAAATGACTTTATTTTACATGACAATTCTTTTTTAAAACAAAAAATGCATTGCGACCAGCATGGGTCTTCATCAGGGCCTTTGGTAGAAGTAGTTTTTGAGTAGAATCGTATCTAAACTCCTGTTCAGTGTAACTGTTAAGTTTTTGTTGGCATTTATTAAAAAGCATCCATGATGATGAGCCTTGTGTTCTGCAAACAAATGGAAAATTGTTAGGTAACATTAGCGTTAGCTAACAGCTTTTTTCTTTCTAAGAGTTAATGCTGCTCCACACTTCAGATCACTTTAGAACTTTCTACAAGGTGTGTTGAAATTGTGTTCATTAGCGTCCTCGCAGGTGGACGACATCCACACTTTTGTTTGCCTTCAGGTTTTGTGGGTTTTTTTTCCTCTGGCATCAAAATCATATAACCTAAAAATAAATGTCAGGAAACCCGTATTTTGGCTGTCAATGTCCTTGGACGTCTGGTGCTTCAGTAAGTTGAAAGGATCACTGTTGAGCCACACTGCCGTTAATTTAAGCAAATAATGTTTTACTCCTGTTTTTGCTGTCTTCACTGCTAAACTCTGTTTAGTGATGTTAACGCACACCCTCTATTGGGTTTTTCAGTCACAAGTGGACATCTCTCAGTACTTGAGAGTGCATGCAATGTGTCCTCAATGTGTTGTGACAGTGAATCACTCAAAACAAATTCAGTGTTGGTCTGTGAAACATGTGGTCACTTTTTTCAGCACTGTTGGCCACATTAAAGAAGCATCCTCTGTAAGTATAAAGACACTTGCTAATATTTTTCAGCTAATTTACTATCATCCCCAAACTCCCTTTAAAATCA
>JAQFJA010000026.1:1273959-1291647 GCA_029874485.1 Naso brachycentron | reverse complement strand
GACGAATGAGCAGCACATGGTCGATGGATTTTTTTTCTATATCGTATTTCTCGACTTTCAACCATTCAAAGCGCTTTTACATCACAAGTAAGCATTCACACACACACACACACACTCTAAGGGCAGGTGGCTTCCCTACAAAGAGCCAACCAGCTCATCAGGAACTCTCACACACCAATGGAGCAGCCATCAGGAGCAATTTGGGATTCAGTATCTTGCCCAAGGACACTTAGTCATATGGACTGGAGGAGTCGGGGATTGAACTACCGACCTTCTGACAGGTAGATGACCCGCTCTACCTACTGAGCTGTTGAAGGACAAGTGTTAGCATACAGCAGTCAGTCCCATGAAGTTTTACTAGCACCGCAGAGTTCATAATCAGCAAATCTTAGCTGAGCTCAAACACTGATTCCCAACTAGACGCGACGTGAGCGACCTCCAGCTGATGAAGCACAATACATTGTCCAGACTGACTACGAGTTACATCGCAGCAGAAGCAGCGGTTGAGTTGGTCGAAATATCAAAATAGGTCGTAAGCGGACCAAGTGCACAAAACTTAGTTCAAATAGAGCCGAGGCGAGCAATATCTCCAGCAAGCGACACGGCGCTGTTCACTGTCACATGGTGCTGTTCAGGACATCCTCAACGCTGTTCGCTCACTCACCTTTCATCTTGTTAGGAATCAGTGTAACACATCTACACCTGACAGCCTTTCTCGCTCTTCTTCTTTTCATCTCTGAACTTGCCATTACCACTGACCTCTAGTGGTGACATTTAACCTGTGAAGGTTCAAAGCTTATGGGAGTGAGGTTAATAAAAGAGCACTTAAACTAGAATAACTAGAACTTTTTAGATCACTCCTTCGCAGTGTTCTTTAAGTTTCTATTTTGTAACAAATTTTGTGTCAGGTGCTGCGTGTCCTGACGGAGGGCGTGGAGCGAGTGTCTCTGCAGGCGGGGCCGGGTATTGACGGCGTGTCTGCGATAGTCGTCTTCTCATCCCACCACGCTGCCTCTATGGCCAAGAAGGTGCTGGTGGAAGGTAGGTGACCTCTTGCTGATGGAGATGGACTAATCGTTGGGTCAGTGAATCGCTGTAAACATGGTTCTGTTTATGGTGTCAGCCTTTGATGTATTGCAGAATTAAGAAATATTGCTTGTATTAAATTTGTCATAAAAGTTTGGTTTCTGTCATTTGACTTGTGACAGTCGATAAACTCGGCCAGTCTAATCCACACTCGAGGCTGTTTATTTTTGTGGCAGATGTTTTTTTGTCGTTATGCACTCACAGCAGCACAGTGGAATAGTGGTTAGCACTGTTGCCTCACAGCAAGAAGGTCCCGGGTTCGATACCCTGCTGGGATAGGTGGCATGTTCTCCCTGTGTCGGCGTGGGTTTCTTCCCACCATCACAACATGCATACATGGAATCAGGAAGATAGCGGGAGAGGAAATATGAACAAACAGTCTGACAGACTGGAAGGAAGCCAAAACAAAACATGCGCAGCGATGTGTTGCTACGGTGATGTTGTATTGTTAACAAAGAAGAGAATAAAATATATTTAAAGAAGAGAAGTTTGTTTTTTGCACATTAAGTCTCATAATAAGGATAGTTATGATCACATCATTCTACAGTATATTTATGATGAACGGTGCAGTCCTGAGAGCTGGAGCTCAACGCCAGCTGAGAACAACGGAGGAGCATGTGCACTTAGACGATCCAGCAAAATGAATAAACGCTCTTTTTAAAAGATGTGAAGTTTGCCGAATGTCTGGTCGTGTCCTCTCATGTACGGACACTAAAACACGAAGCTAAACACGGACATAAAACCTAAAAGTGGCTCTTTCAGCTGCTTCACAAAGCAAACAAACAGCTGTTTGTCCAAATTTATCCTTTAATGAAATTATTTTGTGACTCTTACTTTATGCAACTATTCTAGGGCCCTATGATTTCCGCAATCATGGAATCGTGGAATCAGCCAATAAAAATGGAATCTATTGTTAAACATGGAATGTCACAGAATTGACCGTAATCTGACTGAAATTCTAGAGGAACATTTATCTGGGGAGAACTTTCCTGGGGGGTTGCTATAGCATGGGACCACCCATACGTTACTTCACAAACACACCACCCCAAGAAAAAAAAAAAAAAATAAGAAAAACAATGCAAGCATGTCGAAGCAGCTGCCCGAGATGCTGGCAAAGTCAGCAAAAAAACTATGAAACGCGTCACTTAAACAAAAATGCAGAGCTGAGCAGTGTCCGAACGACTTCAACGCGTCCTTGATGAGCTAACGTTAGCTTAATAACCTGCATTCTTTTCACAACCTGCTAAGTGACTTGTGTGCATGCAAATTCTGATGTAAAGACGCCCCGTTCATTGTTGTTCATTATAAGACAAAAAACAAACAGTACAGTCACAGCAGCTGCTAGTTAAGCTTGAATTTCAGTAGTAGTTACTTTTTCTCTCGTAAAGCAGTTTAATGTCTGACTGCTTGTGCACAACACTCAATAATTAATCTGACCAAGATGATGGGGTCTTAAAAAACTTTCGAGGCTGCTGTGTGGTTTTGGTTTTCACCGCTTTTCCTCTTTTGTCTCCAGCATTTGAGAAGCAGTTTGCGATGACGGTCACGATTAAATGGCAGACGACAGTGAAGTCGAGCCTGGACGAGAAACCATCAAAGAGCGCCCTGCCAACGGCCGTCAAGCCGCCACGCCCCATCATCAACCTCCAACGGGCACCTGTGCTGCCTCCTCGCCTGGCCCGCCCTCCATCCTTCCCCGCAGGGTTCTGCAAAGCAGTGGGAGGACCCACAGCCTCCCAGCACCTCCCCCCTCCAAACTCCTCCCCCTCCTCCTCTTCTCAGGGCCATGTAGTGTCAGCAGCTTCATCGGCATGCCCTGTGGTGCTGCTGGCGAAGATTTGTGAGGAGAGCGGCTTCGGCCTCCCGCTCTATGACATGTTCTACTGCCATGCTGGGCCTGATGGATTCCTCTGCTTTACCTATAAGGTGCGCATCCCCGGGAAAACTGTGGCGTTCAAGGGGGCGGTCATGATATTACCAGGCCCCGATGTGTGCTCCATGCTGGAGGACGCTCGGCGGGCTGCAGCCCAGCAAGTCATGAATGCAGTTTGCAGCAACCCGTTAATCCACTGACAAGCTTATCACATGGTTCACACTCCCGCAGCACTGTTTGAGGCTCTGTTTTTGTTATTGATGTTCTAACAAAAAAACCAAATATTTGAAATGTAGTTTGTTCATTTCTGCATGTTTTTATTAGAAGAAGACTTTGTCTCGTTTGAACTTCTATGGTTTGTTTCATGCATGCTTTTACTGTTTGTGACTGTTGATTGGTTCCTCTTTTAAATTAAAAGAGATTTGAAAAGACAATGTGATGGTGCACTTTCTTTATTTACACTGATGGAGTGAAGGAGGTCTGAGCAGCACACATCCGGTTAATCTCAGGATTCTGTTGGTTGTGGTTTAACTAATCCAGGCTAGCATGCACTTGTCGGGCTAAGCTAATCCTTATTCTACTTGGGCTGATGTGGTCTGTTGACAGCAGTCTGGGGACTGATTTGTTCTTCTTGAAGTTATCTTCAGTTAAATTGTGCCGTCACTTTGAATTAAAAGCAAAATAAGTCGCATGGAAAATGATCATCATCATACCGAGCTGAGCACTGATCATATAAAACCATTCAGATGAAGTGAGTTTGGAATCCTCCCAGCATGCACTGGGGTAATGAATTCATCCCCATGCTCTTTAACTGCATCCATATTTCCCTCATTTGTGTCTCATTACTGCGTCTCAGCCCCGCCCACTGAGGATGCATGTCATCAGTGGTGTAGTGCAGGTTATATGCAGGTACACAGAGCAAACCCACTTGCATTGAGTGTATCCTCGTCTAAATCCCCTCTGATCCCATCTGTTGCAAGAGATTTCATGATGATCCTCGTTACTCCCTGAAGTCGAGCAGCTGAAGTTAAGTGATTGGATGAACCAAATATGTGAGAATAGTCTGACATGTTTAGAACATGTCATTGTTTAAAAAGGGCGTTTATCCTTTACTGACAGGCTGCTTCAAAAAAGAACTGGGGACTTCAATTAACAGTGAACCTGTTTCTCCGAGCACCACTACACCACTGGATGTCAGTCGGCTTGAACAGCTGGAGAGAATTTTGATCGTTTGCGTTTAAAAACGTGCCAATATGAATTCATACGTCCACGGCCATAACAGAGTTTTTGTTCTGTGACCCGTCACCTGTCTGACACCCGCTGCTGCTGACAGAACATCATTTGATCTGTAATTGATTTCCTGATTGTGCGTTATTGAAGAACCCAGCGTATGATTAGCGTCTTTTAAACAGTAGGAATTATTTATTAGGTTAAATATTAAAGAGGAAATTATTTTCTTGGCTCGTATCAAATCCAGCACTCTGGAAGGATCAGCCTCACGTGACTAAACGGAAATAAATAATGCAAAAATGCTTCTTATGGCGCTTGACAGAAACTCTGTCGGTATCTCGTGTATCCATAGTAACCGTAAATGCGGGAAATACAATATTTCAGACAATGAAAGTTGTTTGGGGTCCATTTGTTGTTTAGCTGCATTAACAGAATTTTAACCAGATGGTGAAATTAGAAAAAATAAAACTTGAGATTCAATCTAATGTGGATTTATCTGCCTGTGGTGATGACGTGCAGGTCACTTTAGTACGAAACTGCCGTCATGTCATGACGCATCAGATCACAGCAGCATCCAAACTACAACTGACTTTCAGTGTGGGAATGTGCTGACCAGCCAAAAGACTGAAGCTGCTCTCCTGCATTCTTCCTCTTCTGAGCCAAAGGGCGAGTTCAGGGATTTGAGGAGTGAAGAGGAGTGAAGAAAACAAAACAAAAGCAAATGTGATGAACCTGCTCCTGCTAAAGAGACGCACTGTAAGATGAACATTTATACTGACGAGTGTCTCCACAGAACTGAGCATGCACACAGTTTAACATCACACACACAGCAGCCGTTTCCTCGTAGTGAGCATGATGATTAATGCGTTTATTTCAGACACTTGACAGTTCAGACATGTTGGATACAAGCAGAGATGAGCTTTGTTTTTGTTTTGTTGACAGCTGACCTGCAGTAAACGCTGCAGACTGTGAATGAATGAGTGAGACGGAGCCGACACCTCCAGCAGCTTCCTGGAATTTAACAGTTTAATGTCCGAGTATCATCAGTACTGTGTTTCTCAGACCGTTATACAAAGATGAGACTGAAAGCAAATACACATATTTCAGACATGATCCCAAACACGTTACATTTCACCACAACACGTCTCCTGCCTGGTGTTCTCTCTCTGCTCCTTTCATCGCTCTGTGCTGCTGCTAACAGCTAACAGCTAACAGCAGTCCATGTGTGTGCTGTGCACAAGAGGCCGGAGTGTTTTCAGTCCTGCATGATGTCTGACAACCATTTCTGTTCTGAGTCTGCTGAATGTCTGTGTTGAAAGCAATCGGATGGATGACGGCGCTGTGGCTGAGTGGAGGGGAGTGGCTAAGCCTAGCAGGTCCTCCTCCTGATCTCACCTATAAGGTCTGCTCTGGACACGTCCACCTGTGGAGACAAAACAACCAGGGGGAGACACATCAGTGCTGGTCAGGTTAGAGTTACAAACTGTGTGTTTCCAAAGGGAGTTTTTCAAAATTCAGAACAACACCGAGAGCAAAATTTGACCTTTAATGTTGATCCTATTCGGGGACAAATACACATAGGAAGCAATAACTGACCAAATGTGATGTTTTGGTCAGCAGTTTGCTTTTATAATGAGACAATTTTTCAGCCAAATGTACAAAGAATTATTTCAGCGCCTGAATAAATATGAAACAAAACCCTCTGCATTCACGTGCATTTTCCCATCACAACCAAAACTACTGCACTGTCCGAGCCAAAGAAAAACTCGATTCTATTTCTGGAGTGAAGAATGAAGTTCTTTAATATGTAAGTTAAATTTGTAGTTTGTAACTTTTGCTGACAAGCTAAAGTTGCTTGCTAGCACAGCTGTAGCATGAGACTCACTGGGAAACATCTTCGCTGTTTTATTTCGTTTGTTGTCTCTCTCTCTTTAAGTCCAGTTTGAACTGAGACCAAACGGTCACAGGGGAAGTTGCAGCGGCGTAAACTGGTTCGTCTCAGCTCGAGCTCGAGCCGACTGACGGTGTGGCTACAGACACAGTTTACTGTTGTTGGCAGAGGCGAGTCAGAGCACGGTGAGCTAATCAGCTCGTACCGACATCACCTGTTGCTATGAAGTGCAGCATAGATCAACCAATCAGGACAGAGAGTACAGAGAGTGTCACTGATTGGGCAAAAAGAACGGGAGTGACAGGATTTTTACCAGTCCTGAATACAGAGGCATGATGGGAAAACACCGAGATCTCACCAAACTCTCAGACTACGTCACTAACAGCTGTCTGTGGGTATGATGACATTTGTTCCAAATAGAAGCAGTTACAAAGTTACAAACTGTGCAGCTTTCATGAGCTCGTTTGTGCGAGCTGGGTAACTTCAGTTGGATTCCTGCATTTCCTGAACCTGACGGGCAGATTTTCAATTTTCATGTCACTACCTTGAAATCAGGCTTCGGCCTGCTAAAGGCCAATCAATGAAGAGAATACTGACAAGTTAAAAAAACGTTCCTAACAAAACACACTCAGGAGCTGGAGAGTTGTTAACAAGTGGAACTCACTCCGGTCACTCTGTAACAAAGGAGCGTCTGACATGAGCACCTCAGGCGTCACCAAGCCTTTACAGGAGAACATTTCACCGTCTGACTCTCAACATTTACTCTTGTTACAGTTATCTTCAGGTTTCTCTCTGATGAAGTAAACTCTGCAGCAGCTGTTCCTCTCCGAGTGTGAACGAAGGTCACGGAGAGAAGCTGCTCATCGTTAAACTTGGACTCAGGTGTGTTTGGTGTTTTGTATCAGTGGGCGTGTCAGCAGGCGTGTCACAGCAGTGTGTGTGGTGTGTCAGTCGTACCTCCTCTCTGGAGGCCACGACGCGCAGTTTGACCACTCCGTCCTTCAGCTCCTGTTCTCCCAGTATGGCCACCAGCGGGATCCCAGACTCCTCACAGTGCTGCAGCTGACTCAGCAGTTTGGGGTTCTTCTTGTACATCACCTCGGCCTGGACACACACACACACACACACACACGTATGTTTGTATCACTATCCCTGTAAGGACACTCCTTTGATATAGTGCGTTCTATTTAACCTGCTAAATCTGACCCAGAATTCACTTCCTGAATAAATCACTTCCTGAAAAGGGTGTGGCCATGCTCCATTAGAGATTCTTTGCAGGATTTGAATCCTTGTATGTGTACTATCAGATTAAGTTTAAGACTGTTGAAGCAGCTTTAAACCACTCAGCACTGACACTGACTGTATGCCGCGTGCTGTGGGCCGGCTGTTCAAACAGACGAGTGGGACGGTTAACGTCCCATACTGATTCTTACATCACAACTGAATGCTGAGCACTAAACCTGAAAGTGAACTCAGCTCTTGGAACCTCATGAACGTGTTCTGCACGACGATGTGTTTGTGCGCAGATGGATTTCTACAAACTCTAACCCACCTTTATGCCGGCATTCCACAGCTCAGTGACCAGCTTGAGTCTCTCCTCCAGCAGGTTCTTCTGAGCCGACGCCACCATCACCTGAACCTCTGTGGTCCGAACCTTCTCTGCCGAGGCCTGAACAACACAACAACACACAACACACAACACAACACTGTTACTGTCTGCACACCATCAGAACACCTGTGGAACACAAATCAAACAGCTCATGATAAAGTTTTATTGTACAGGTAACAGTGAATGCATCACCTCAGCCTTCTGCTCCATGATGGAGAAAATCCTCTCAATCCCGATGCTGACGCCCACACACGGGACTTTCCTGCCCTTCGGGTCGAACATGCCCACCAGGCCGTCGTATCGCCCGCCGCCCGACACGCTGCCCACGCTCACACTCTCCTCCACAGCTGCTCCGTTTTGGCCTTCATTGGGTGCCGGCGTCACACCTGCCTGAGTCAGCACCGCCTCGTAAATGATGCCTGTGTAATAATCCAAACCTCGAGCCAGACTGAGGTCGAACACCACCTGACGACCACCGAGGAAGAAAACACCAAACAGAGACATTCAGGACAGACAGGACAGAGAGACGCAGAGCAACAAAGAGGGAAAGAGCAGACGGTAAAGGAAAAAGTCATAACATGCTACGTGTTTTATTGTCTGTTATTGGCGGCATGACTGACAGCGTGTGTTACCTTGTCTGTGACCTGGAAGAGCTGCAGGTAAGTGAAGAGCAGCTTGATGTCAGCCAGGCCGTCACAGGCCTGCTTACTCTGAGACATCTTCTGGTCCTGAAGGAGGCGCTCCGCCAGGTCCATCCCACCTGCAGCGCAAACACATCAGCACGATGAGCCACATCAGCACGACGAGCCACATCAGCGTTCAGCTGCTCGATGCTCAGCTGTGTTCAACAAACTGTCTGCTGTCTGCCGCTGAGCAGGAAGTGAACGGTGGCGTTTTCACAGCACGTTTGATGGAAACACAGCTGCTGGAAACTACGTTTCAGAGTTTTTCTGCCGTTTTGAAGCAGCGTCATCACTTCTTGAACTTCTTGTGGACGGGGTGTGACCGTGCACAGGAAACGTGAAAACATAAACGAAAATTCATGACTGAAAAACAGATTTTTATTTCCGTACGAACCTTTCTCTCAAATTTCACTGTCGAGTTAAACTGAGGTGTGCTGAAGAAATAAAGGAATCAGTTGACGGACAGTTTCACTTTTACTAGCACACCGCTGTGGAAAGAGGACAGCAGCCCACTGTGAGCATGTAGCCTGGAGATTTTCGTACACTTAACCTCACACACGATGTGTCGCAGGTCTGTCATCTCTAAGCTAAATGGAAAACAACAGAAGAAGATCCGCACTACATGGATTTACTGACTGTGTTGCGTTATCGTTGTCAGAGTTTTCCGGCCATTTTCACGCAGTTTAATCACCTCTTTAACTGTTTGGTGCGCGTGTCGGACATTTATCTTAACAGAAGAAGCTGATGCTGTTCATCCTCACACCGGTGACGCCTCCTCTGATCGGTGACCCCGGTTCGCTGTGTAAAATGACAGACAGCTTAAAGACGCGCTGCTCAATCTGTGTAAATGAACAAAGGTGAAGAACTGGTGAGCCTTCGATGCAGCACTGAGATAACTTCTCTGTGAGTAAAAGACTTACGAGAGGCCAAAGAACTTCCCATGGTGCCTCTGAATGTACAATACGTGTGCATAAATATTATTTTAAAGAGTCGGCAGAAATCGTGAGGAAGCAAAGTGTTTGATGGATCTTTGTTTAATCTTTTGCAGTAATTAAAACATCAGCAGCTTCCCCACCATGAGAGGACAAAGCAGGAAGGTTTACTGAGAAATGACGATTCATTCAAGTGTTTGGACAGTTATTTTTCCTTTGTGATATTTCACAACATCTGATGACTTGTGAGCTGACAAAACTGAGTAAAGCAGATCTCATGTTTAATCATATATAACATTTACAGGACGCCCCCTGCTGGCTGTTTCAAAGCTGTTTCACTCTCACAGACTCTCAGACAGCTGTGAACGTCTCTCACTTTGTTTATCGTCATTTTTCGACCTGAACCCTTTGTGACTCTCATGTCTGTGGGATGTCAGAACATTCTGACTCTGTGCTGTTTTCCACTGCAGTCAGTTTATCACTCGTTCCTCTCTCAACACTTTCACACGTCGTTCAGGTCATTAGTTGTGTGTAACAGCCAAACTCGGTGAGGAGTTTTATTTTGCTTCCTTAACATTTCATTGATGTGACTGGTCTGTCTGGTGAATTTGACAGGAGTGGCAGAATCTCTGTTTCCATGTTGAACTGCTCACAGGTTTTCTCTGTAAAATGTTAGATCTGCAGAGTAAGCAGTAATTATGTAGTCGAGTGGAAGGAAGCACACTGCAGATTGAACAGATCAGCGTCTGACTGACACCGACACTCATGTCATCGGGAGTTTGGGGAAAGTCTCACCCTGCATGCTGACGTACTCTCCGATCTGGTCGGCCACCTCCTCTGACAGACCCTTCTCAGTCACCATCTCCTTCCTCACTTCCTCCCAGGGCAACTAAAGACACCGGAAAAAAAAGAGTCACAAGTCACATGTGAGTATTGATGAGTAATAGAAAGAAACGGGGGACAGGAACACGGCCAACATCACACTGACACCAACATCAGAGTCCGGCCTTCATAACAGCAGCTGATTTAGCTGAACCTACTCAGTGACCAGAGGGTTCAAATGTATGAAGGCGTATCACTGCCAACAGTGCACAGAGGAGATCCGAGCACACAGAACATCTCTTCACGATACTGTAGCCGGAGAAAAGAAAACCTCCGAGCACACGCAGAATCTGAACTTCTGTCGCTGCTCTCCAGTTTCAGCTGCTCGCTCATGAGTGTAGAGGCCTTTACACCACATGAGGGTATTTTGTGCAAATAATGTAACACAAAAAAATATTTTTCAAACTGCTGATTGGGAATGAATATTTTCACACAGAACTTGAATATCATGCTGTGAAAAAGTGACCTTTTTATTTTTTGGATCCAGGTTGATTTTTCCAAACATTGGCACTGTGAACACACGCATCAACCGTCACGTCCGTCTCCCACAACAACAAGAACGTAAACAACAACAGCTGACAAGCTGTTTATCTGTGTCTCTCAGCGCCAAACGTTTGACAAACGACACACAGATTATAAAGACAACGATCTTCAAGATGACATCTGGCAGAGAATCAATGATCAGCTGGGCTACGCAAACGCTTAATAACGTTACCTTCTGTGGTTTACGTTTGGATGAGGTAACATCAGGTAACGGGTGTTAACGTGTGGGAGGCTCTGTTAACTTTTCACGTACCTAATCGTATGACTTACAGCCGCCCGCTGTTAACGCCTGTGACGGGATGTTGTCGTATTTTTTCTCAGTATTTTGTGTTTGATGGCTGATGAGTTCGTCTGTGTTTTAATATCATATTTGTAACATGTGAGTCCATGTTTTCCTCTGAGTGAGCCGTCAAAACTCTTTCGCAAATTTCTATTCTCGTGTTTCTGTTTGTTGTAATCTTACTGTCTTTTTTGATTGGCTGTTGTTTTTGCATGTGGGTAAGGACTGAAGAAACTTCAGTCAAAAAAAATCATAGCATTGTTATTATATGGTTCAGTTATTCCTATAATGCTGGTACTGTGGACTGTTGAGATATTTGATAAGTAAAAGCCACTTTCAGCCACATTCTGCTGTCTGTTGGTTTTCATCCTTATTGGTCGACTTCTCAAGTGTCACATTAATTTTCCAGAGAAACATAGAGGCTACTGCAAATATTTATACACAGAGTATTACATTCAGTACTTCTGTAAAAGTGATTTTTTTTAAAAGGTAGATTTTGCAAATCTTCTATGAACAAAACAAATTAGAAAAATATTTAAAGACATCTAAAATACCTGGGTAAATGAATTCTAAAAGGAATAAATCGGGCATTTGGTTTTATTTTCTTTTGATTATTCTTTTCTTTGGCTCTGTTTGCTTCATGCGTATGTATGAGTTAGAAGATAATCACTTTTCGGTGTGATTTTTGACATTAGCCTGTCAAAAAGACAAACTACTCCTGAGCGAGCAGGTGAAAGTTGAAAGCAGAAGAGCAGCGACAGCAGCTGTTCAGTTTCTGCGTGAGCTCAAAGCTTTTTTTTTCTCAGGCTACAGTATCGCTCTTGTGAGGAGAAATATTCACACAGTGTGCTTCTGTGCGCTCGGATCTCATCAGCGCTCGTGCGAGCAGGTGTTTGTCAGTGATGTCTTCATACAGGTGAGAATGAGGAAGCAAAGATCAGAGCAGTGAGTCTCGTCACCTTGTCCAGTTTATCCACCGTGGAACAGATGGTGCGGAACTTGCCGTCAGGAACTCCACACACGGCAAACATCCCGTCGAGGATGCGTCTGTCGTTGACCTGCAAAAGGAGGACATGGTTACAGCGATGACATCAGCTGATCACAGTCACATGACTCATTTGTGTCGATAGGAGACGGACCTTGATGCGGAAGTCTCCGATGTCCAGCTCACTGAGGATTTCGTGGACGATCTTCAGACACTCAGCGTCTGGAATCATGGGATCATACTGCCCTGCTATGTCGTAATCCTGGAACACACACACACACACACACGCGCGCGCGCGCGCACGCGCAACCCAAGAAATCAGTTAAAGCAGCACAGGGAATTTTGAGTGGATTTAATGATGTTCCTAACAAGACATTTCCCTGATTTTCCACAAGATGTTTACTGAGACTTGTCAGCTAGTTTAGAGTAAAGTAAACACTGGGGACAAAATGTGATCTATAACTTTATACACTGTCATAAAAATCAGAGTGTAAATCATCAGAGCCATGTGAAAACTCTGACTTTCAGCCTTTTTTCCAAAAGATCAAACACATCATCCGAACACGAACTGGAGGATGACTCACACACTGATAAAACTCTCGGTAGCGTCCGCGGGTCATCGCCGGGTTGTCACGGCGGTAGACCTTGGCGATATGGTAACGCTTGATGTTGGTTATCTTGTTCATGGCCAAGTAACGAGCGAAGGGCACCTGAAAGAAGGCAGGTCAAGGACAACAAAACACTCTCTGCTTTGATGGAGATCCAGCAGCCTTTGCATCATCAACACAAACTCTGACATTTATCACCTTTACTCGGGAAAAAAGCTGCTGAAAGTAAAGAGAACATCTTCCAAACAAATTAATTTGAATTTCAATTTAAAATGATTTTTGCCCTGCCCTAACGTGGATTTGTCTTTATTAAAGGCAATCCATATCAATTAATCCTGCGCTCCAACAGAATCGTTTCCTTTTAAAATCCGACATAAGCTCACAACCCGCTCGATTCTCCCTCCGACTGCAGATTTTGACCTTCACATCACTCAAAATATTGTCGTAGAAAAGAGACAGAGAGAGGAACTGCACCTATTTAACACACCTTGGCAACTTCCTGTGGCGATCGGTGCTGGTCTTTGTGATTTAGGCGGTATTTGCACCGAAGTGTCTTTGCATAGGATGGAGGCAATTCTGCGCCACATTTTTGAATATTCCCAAATTACACGCACGCAAAGTGGCGCAGCTAGCAGTGGCAGTGCAGTTTGTGTGCATTTCACCTTTTGCGCGTGCTTTGTTGACCGCACGCTATCTTTTCACGCATTTGCAGGTTTAGTGGCCGCAAAAGAAGCATAATTCTTTTGTGAATTTGCCCGTTAAATTTTAAGCCTGAAAATGAGACTAAAACTAAAATAAATGACCAAATTCGAATACAAATAACTACACATTATTGTCAAAAGATTGACACTAAATCTAAATCAGGTGCTAAAGGTAGCACTGTCGTGGTGTAAAGGGCTCAGGGTCAACTGAACTTCCATCAGATAATCAAAGAAACCAAAAACTTTCCAACATCATCAGCTGAAAAACAAACAAGCTCCATCTCAGTGCAGCATCCTGCCGACCTCACAGTTTACATACAGAACACACAATACTCGGTTAAGGTACCGAGGACCTTTGCTGCGTGTAGTAACCCTCTGCCCAGACGCCCACTTCTTTAAATGTCTACTGTCGCTCTGACAGCCAAACAAAATAAATAAATAAAATAAGTCCTGTTAAAAAACAAAACAGCGTTTGGCAGAAAAAACAAACTGAGTTGGAAAAAATCTTTGAGCAGTGGAATCTGTTGAACTCTAGTTTGAACTGATCAGACTGAACACGAGGCCGCGGCAGCGGAGAACACGGTGGTCATTTCCTGTTCCTGGTGGCCCAGCGGCACAGTGAGGATACAGTGAGGTCGTATCGCAGCGACAGCAGCTCTCCTCCCTGATCTTTGAGGTCGTAGATGAGTTTGGAATCTTCTCCATACTTTCCTGTGAGCGTTTCCTGCAACAACACGGACACAGAAAACAGACGTGCTGTGAAATGACCCCATCAGTACGAGCTTCCACAAACAGCTGGGATGTTGTGTACGACGTAAATAAACACAGAATGGAAGTTTGACTCGCATCACATATTCACTTTCTCACTCATCAAGAAATTCAGGATCTATCAGTCACAGGTCTGGGGCCCCGCCCACTAACACCACTTCCTGACTAGACGCGACACGAGCAACCTCTAGTGGATGGAGCGTGAACATCGTGCGAACGATGCTGGAGATCCACATCAGACGCTTGGTGGGCGTGACGGTGGGCGGTGGACAGTATTTGATTGACAGGTGCTCGTCTTCCCGCAGGAAACACGAACATTAAGTAAGAGGGACGTTTTTCAGGATTATTCCATTTATTTTAAACATGTGATGCTGCTGTAATGAATCTCTCCTCCATTGTTCTTGTCAAAACATACAGGCGAAGTTTAATCCCTACAACCAACACCAACCACGCAAACACTTCCTGGATGCACCTGATTGGATGAACGCTTTCACTCGCTGGGCTGTCCTCAGTATCTGCTCGAGGATTTCAGAATGGACCAACATGGCAGCTCGCCTCACTACTTTCTGTTATATCTGAAAAGAGTTTCTGAAAACATTCTAGGTGAAATATGAACCGTGCAGCTGCTGAATCTGCTGAAAGTGCATTTTATTTGCATAAAGGAGCCTTGATCTCCACTTTATGCAAACATGGAGAGGCCAACACTACACCTCCTCTCTTGAAACGCACCGTGACGCTACCAGAATGCATTGCACAGCGTCCTACACAGACAGTGAATGGGAAGCGTCACAGCCATGGATCCTGGTGATCTCCACCGTGAGCATGACCCACGTCGCGGTGGAAGGAGCCGTCGACAGAGTGCTGGCATGCGGGCCCTGCGTGCACCAACACGGCTAACATGGACACATGGAGAGATGACCGACACGTCTGAAGATCAAACACGTATGAGACTCCAAAACTGGCGACTGGCAGATGCATCAGGACGGCGAGTGTATTTAGCATTTTTCTGTTGTTGTTGTTTGTTTGCTAGCTGTTGGCTGACGCAGCATTACTGGATGTGCTGATGCAAACTGTCACTCTCTGTGCTGACACGTCCGCTCTGCGCTGGAGGTTTCAGATTTCTTTGTGACGAACATGAAAACTCGTCTTCAGTGATAAACTGGCTACGGAGAAAAGTCAGTACGGCCAAAGTCTGTAATGTTGGGGGACATAAACGTTTTTTAACTATACTGACTTTGTAGTGTTTTAAATTAAGTTTATGCCAAAACTGACAAATACATGATCACATTTGGTTTTATTTATGCTTCACACAACATCCCAGCTTTGTGAAATCAGGTCGTTAGTGTGATCATGTGTTAACTGCAGGCCACCGTGTTGAACTGCGTGAAAGTTTACGAGAAAACACACCTTCAGTTCAAAAACAGGTGTGTCGATGGTCTCTGCTCCGTGACGTTTGAAGCAGCCGATGATGGTGCTGAAGACTTTCTCTCTGATGGCCATCTGCTTCGGGTTGTAGTCCCTCGTTCCCTGACAAAAAAAAAGACATGTGACATCAGTGTAAATCTATCAGCAGGTGGACTGTAGTGAAGAAACTGTTGAAAATACTAAATATTCTGGTGTTTCAACTTATGGTCACAAAAGATCAACAGCCATAAACATCAATGAGACATTTTAACAACAACTGTGCTGAGTGATTTGGTATTTACGTGATCAAAGGTTTCGTTTGTGACTATAAACGAGATCAAGTATTAACTGATAAATCTCATAAGTTTAATCAAAAATCATCTCGTGTTCCTGGTCAGAGGCTGACTCTCGCTAACCCTTCTGTAAGCTAGCACAGGCGCTAGCAGGTTAGCATGTTCAGTGTCAGTCGATCACCGCCGGCTGCACATGCAGTGATTACAAAGTTAATTTATGCCTGAGACGCACGGCGTGCATGAGCAGCACGTGTGTCACAGATCCTCGTCTTTCATGTCAGTGACATGTGAGCTTCGTGCCGCGTCATCCAGAGTGTCTATTTTCTTTCAGCATGACCTGCGAACTTTCCAGCTAAAATAGATCATCAGGCATCACAGCAGCAATATCACAGCATCACAACTCTCACTGCAGGAGCAGCACTTTGACTGTGTGGTTTGAAAAGTACTTTTCAGTATGAAACAGCACCAGCATTTTCCTAAAGAACAAAAATCAGACTTGAATAAAAATTAATCCGGCTAAATCATCACTTCTGAGCTCCACCTCCTGAATGCATTTTGATGTTTTGGTTTAGTTTCTGGGTGAGGAGTGGGTGCATTTCCCCCAGCCAATGAGAGCACGCGGGTGAGGTTTGGAGCACAGTGACTGGAGGCCACTCAGAGCTGAGAAAATGACACATGCAGACGTAGCGGCACAGAAAAGGAAATACAGCTCTAGTGAACGACAAAGTCAAGCAGATAAAACTCGTTCCAGGACGAGAGTGTTTGACTTTCAGCAGCTTTCAAACACTGAAGAAGAGGCTGGAGATGAAGAGCGACGTGGAGGTGGTCTGTTTTCTGTCGGACGGGCAGGTGCCAAACATCAGGAGTTAGCTTGTGCCAGCTCGCTAAATTATCAACTTTTCCTTCACAACAAATGTGATATTCCAACGTAGCTGCTGTGTAGGTACAGGCAGTATAAGTGCAGAATGCTGTGATCACTGTGTGTGTTACACCACAAAATAACCGTGACCCGGCTGTAAAGACGAGAAGCTCAGAGACTTCTGAACATAAATATTTTTTTCAGAATGTTTCAATCAGCACAGACGGCACGGAAAGTCACACGGCAGCACCGACGACTCACCTTCGCTGTCTTGAGGACGAACTGATGTTTGCCATCGTCTCCTAACTTAGCCTTCAGCTCCAGCAGTTTGGCAACCTCTTCATCGATCTACAACACACACACACGCACACACACACGCACACACACACACACACACACACACACACAGAAGAAAGTTAACAAGATGATAAAAAATTTTGTCAAAATTTAGTTAAGCTTTTTAAGTGTTGGTGTCAACAGCAGAGAAAATAATGAGAAACTACAAACAAGGAAAATTTTGCCCCACACACACACACACACACAGAGCACCGTTGGCCTACCTGAGCCGCAGTGATCCCAGAGAAGGAATGCAGACATCGAGCACGTGTTGCAGTCCAACAACCCACCAGACCAGAGAAAGCACGAAACATGGCCGACGTTTTCGTCCCGCAGCACGCAGGGATCAAAAACGTGATCCAAAAAAAAAAAAAAAAAAAAAATCCAGGAAATGGACAGACAAAAGTTCAGCAGTGCATCATGGGTAAAGCATGGTCCAGTGTCCAGCCACAGTGGCAGGAGAGGCAGGCAGGACAGTGAGGTAGATGATGGTGATGATGAAGGGTGAGACGGGCCGAGGTCATCCAGGGACAGGCAGGAAACACAGGAGAAAAGTGAGCAACCCTATCACTAGGGGAGGGCGGAGCATGATGCATCATCATCATCATCACAGCGTGGAAGATAGAACATGAGATGCACCAAGTCAATCAAAGCAGCGAGCCCACGGCAGCCCCCCCACCACACACACACACACACACACACACACACACACACACACACACACA
>JAQFJA010000026.1:1229563-1239931 GCA_029874485.1 Naso brachycentron | reverse complement strand
ACAGCTTTATGTCAGTCAGCCAGTCAGTAAGAAGAGAGACAGAAAAGCAGAGAATACACACACACACACACACACACACACACACACAATGAAATATTGCTTTTACTTAATGTTGGGACAAATTATAACATTTTAACCACAGATAGTCTTCCTCAGGTCAAAGTGAAGAAGTGAACACATCACATTTAAAGTGAAACTAGACAATTTTTTTGGCTTAACTTTGTCATTATGACGTATAACCTGATTAAACAGAGTAATAGTGGTTGAAAAACGACACCATGTGCTGCTAAGTTGGTCTCCAGTAAACTCTGTTTTTACCGTGATATTTTCTTAGCCATCGGGACGAAGGTTTCGCAGGAAAATGAAAAATAAGTGACGCTCTCTGTACTCTCTGTCCTGATTGGCTACCTGGTCTACATTGCGCTTCTTAGTGAAAGGTGATGTTAGTGCGAGCTGATTGGCTCACTGTGCTCTGACTCGCCTTTGCCAACAACAGAGTGTCTGCGAGCCACACCGTCAGCTGACGGTCCAGTTTACTCCTCTGCAACTTTCCCTGCCACCGTTTGGTCTCAGTTCAAACTGGACTTGAAAGAGAGAGACAAATGAAATAAAGCACAAACCTGCATGAACGGCTGCAGCGGAGTTGCTTCCCAACGAGTCTCATGCTACAGCTAACGCTGGCTTGCTAGCTTGTTTGAAGAAGTTATCTAATGCGACTTTAACAAGGAATTAATTATTAAACTCCAAGCATTGTTTCCCACATTAGCCAAAATAAAAAGAATGGGGACTGATTTGGCTCCTCCTCTCTAATCAAAACGATGTCTTCTCATTTAAATACAGGGGTGCGTTAACTTACCTGAGAGATCTGTAGTGAAATAATTTCATCTAACCCTAACCCTTTTTTTCTAAATACAGTTTTGAATAAAATCAGGCCCGTCCTGTTACTTTCTAGTCTTTCCTTCTGGCGACCTCCTACTTATGTGCTGTCAACTTAGAGCTCCTCTTTTGTTGAATCTAGCATCAGCATCTGTCAGGAGAGACCTTAATTATTACTCATGGTTTTAATGATGTGTTCCTAAGTGAACCAACTTAAAACCAAGTTACTCAATACTTGCCTAAAGTACCTGTCTGTTTATGTGGTAGGTCAATAAAAATTGTTGCTAATGGGAAAAAAGTCCCTGCTGCAGTGAAGTTGGGTCGAATCTGGAGACAGACTACGACCAACAAAATGTGATGGCTGTAAACTACAAAGCACCTGAATCATCTAATCACAGTCGTGTGGTTGATTGTCTTGAAATAACAAACCACCACCTTTAAGTCACTAGCACTGTTGCCTCACAGCAGGAAGGTCCTGGGTTCGATACCCGGCTGGGGTCGGACCTCTCTGTGTGGAGTTTGCATGTTCTCAGAGGATAAGCGGTTTCCTAAGTATCAAACCTTCCTATCGATCCTTCATTTTTTGTCACTGAGGTTTTATTTATTTATTTTACAATCTATTTATTTTCACTTTAGGTATTTATCTTGAGAGATAACAGAATTTGGAATCTGGCTGTCAAAATGACACTCCCAGCCTTTCTAGCTGGTTTGGACCTTTAGACCTTCTTGTGTTAATGCATTTTGTAGGTCTGCTGGCTCTAAAGCTCATAATTTGCCGTATTAATTAAGTGAAAAGACTGACAAACACAGTTTGTGGTTGAGGTGAAACAAATTGTTCTGACATGGACGGGGGCAGTTAGTTAGTCTGGCAGTTTCTTTGATGTATTCATGAAAAAGAGCAAAAGATCGATCAGCTGTTGATGCAGTTGGAAGCATTTGCTTCTGCAGAAGAGACACAAAGGAAAATTTCATTTCTGAGAAATTTTAAGGATCTCTGTGATTCTCAAAGCAGCTCATGCTTCAACCTGTTTGTTGTTGGTTCTTCTCTTCGCCCTCTCTTCATCCTCCTCTTTGGATCTTCACTCTACTCTCATCAGAACACCAACAACTGAATAATGTGTTCTTCAAGGATCACATTATTCTAATCATCTTTTCTCAATCTGAGGTTATTATTTTTCTGTGCCTTTGGGCAACTTTTTCGAGGAAACATCAAACTGACTAACACATGCCTGTGGCGTTATATAAGAAGAGGTTTGAGGCGCCTTGCAGGAGTCATAAATAATGCAACCTCACAGGCGACTCTGAGCACATGAAACAGTTTCTGCTGAGTCTTTCATTATTACTTTGCTTTTGAGGAATTTACACTCGATGCTGTGATGCCTCTGGATGCGGCTGCACAGACCTGAAACCAATCAGAGCCGCAAAATGTCTGATGGAGCGCAGAGCAACACGTGCGGGTCGAGGCGTGCACTGCGCGGTCCAACTTCAAAATATTAAAAAACAGCCTTTTGACAAACATTCTCAAATTACACTTCACCAAAATGTGTCAAAAAAAATGAAAACATTTTAGGCAAAAAATAAGCATTACAGGATGAGTCGTCATTCACATTTCACTCATTCGTTCACTCATTCTCCAGCTTTACTGTATACATGGATGCTAAATAAAGTGATCTGATCAGGATGTGAGTTTATATGCATCGAGTGCTTAATCAGAATAGACCATTTTCACATGTGCAGAGTTGCCTAATTTTCCGTAAATAACAGAGGAAGAGGAAGTTTTACTTCTGCCTGTAACGTAAACAAATGTCGCCTGGTCGCAGCACTGCACACTGCTCCTGGATAAACAACGAGAAATGTATTTTATCGAGACGGGGAAGACCATGGAGTACTCTTAGTCTTAGTTTGCTCTCCTGTGAACTGTATCTTGCCATGGCTTGGACATAAACATCATCACCATGAGTAACATTAGGCAGTGAGATCCTCCTGCTTCTCACTGCAGGACGACAGGATGGACGATGTCGCCTCGTCGTGAGCTGCAGGAGGCGTTGGCACAGACACACGAGTTTCTCTAACCATTTAGGAATTACAGGAATTTTTATACATGATCTCCCCGTTTTCAGACACTCAAAAGTAATTGAACAAACTAGCATGACTGGAGTGTCCTCCCATGGGAAGCAGGAAGCTCCCGATGTCCCGCGTCACTCACAGTGATAATACAAATGTCCGAGCCATCATGGCAGAGATACAGTTTACAGGAGATCAGACAGGAATACGGCATGAGCTTCCCATTCTTGGAAACGCAGAGTAAACAGGCGCAGTAAGGATAACTTTACCCCAACCAGGAATGATCAGAACAAGAGTGTACATGGACACCATTTGGAATAACGATCGGCATAAACCATCCCACTTGTTCGGAATGAAAATTCTTTCCAAATGGGCCAGATCAGGATTTTCTGAATGATGTTTCAATCAAGCATTTTTATTCTGATCAGGCTTTTGTTCCGATTATTTTTGTCCATGTAAACATAGCTAGTGTGTGTATAAACTGCAGTCTCAAATAGATAATAAGAGGCTTGTGAAGCAGCGTGCAGTTCCAGCAGTAACCTCTATGGACTCAGTCCAGACAGTGTACAAGTTCGTTGCACCTCTTGCTCCTCGGTGCACATAATATTCAAACAAGACAATAATTAGCCAATTTAGTTTGTCGGTTGAGATTTATTCATGTGGAAAAATATTCACATCATTTAGCTGCTTACAGTGAGAAGCCAACTTTTTTCTCTTTGTTATCTGCCTCCCTCCACAGTTTCAGACAAGATGACAGACATCATTCTTTCGACTGTGCGTGCAGTAACAAGGAAGAGACAAGCAGAGCCTGCTCACCGCTAATTAGCTTAGCTCAAATACTGGTAGTCAATGGGAAGTGCTAGCCTGCCTCCAGCTAAAGTCATCAGATAAACTTAACAACACCTCTAAACAATCCTTTGTTTAGCACTTTATTTTTAGATTCACATTAGCATTTTATGTATTTCTTCTTCTTTTGCATCCTGCGGTTTATATCCGATACGTATTTGATTCTAAAATTACATAAAGTGCTAATCAAAATCTAAAGTAACATAACACGGAGTCAGTGTCAAACATGCTGGGAGTACGACCAGGTTCTGGTAAGAGTTCTAAGTAGGGATGCACGATATTATCGGGACATTATCATTATCAGCTGATATTGGCTTTAAAATTAATTATCAGACATTGGCCAGCACACTGATATCCGCTGATATAATAAGCAATAAAATAACAGGTTGCTGTTTTCTTGATTAAATGCCCGAGTCGATGTCATGTGTCACATGTTCCCTGTGGACAGACGTTATGTTTACTTCCTTTGTCTCTTGTGAAACAGGCCAAATTTGTCCTGGTTGTGTGTTTTGTTCTGATCATCTCAGGGAGCATAATCCAGGTTCAGGTAGGACGGATCGGACTTGTTTTGTTTAAAGCAATAATCATAAATAAATGATTATTTTTCATGACGTAATTTCAAGTATTTTTCTTCTTTTGTACAAGGAATGATTACATCATTTTAAGCTTTGTACTTTATGCCTGCATTTGCCGCTGGGCTGACACAGTGAGAGTCTGTGCTTAATAATACTGACTGTAAATACACTACAGGAGAGACTTGATCTCTGCAATCAGCTGTGGGGAAAAATATACCTAAATATCTGCATCACTTATCAGCCAAATGAGTTGTTAAATATCAGCGTATCTGACATCAGCAAACAATCCAACACTGTGCCTCCCTTCACTCAAACTCAGCAGGAACAAGGTGACAGTGAAGCTCTGCTCTCCAACTTCCTGCTCGCTAAGAGCTCGAGGATCGAGTGCTTACCTCCATGCTCGGCAAACTTTGGGTTCCCCAAAATCTGTTTGCAGAACTTCAGGCCGTTTCTGTACTGCTTGTGCTCGTAACATCTCTGTAACAACACACACACACACACACACAGAGGCATGAGGGACCATGCGGGGACCAGCAGACATTACTGTGAGCGTGCTGAATGTGTCTGTCCTCCCATCATTCATCACACACACCAAACTGACAGTCCAGTCAACAGCTGATGATGATGATGATGAGGAGGAGTAATCAGACCATCAGCCGGACAGATGAGCCTGGCTCAGAGCAGACTGCACGAGCTCAGAGTCAACTCCCCCCACAACATGCGTGCTCACGCGCCGGACTGACAGGAGGCACGGGCTCAGTACCGAGCACCGGTGCATTATTCCTCATAAACGACGATAACTTCCGCTGAATATTATATGAGCCAAATTTGAATGTGGTTTAAATAAAAGCCTTGAAATCTCCATGTTTCGTTGTTAAAACAAAGTAAGTTAACGGCTAAACTCCCGTTTTAACTGGCGACTGAAGTTGTCTTGACAGGCAGCCGGCAGGTAACGTTAACGTTACCGGACTCGCTGTAACTTCAACAACAACAACGACTGTTTTGGACGCAGGAACGACAAAAATGTTGCTGAACTTTCCTGACAGCGCAGCCGGGGCAGTGTTCAGACTGCGGCCGGTGGCTGGAGAGCTGGTTCCGGTGCTGGTGGACCTGACGTGAAGCCGTGAGCGGCTGTCATGTGTCAGCTGCTCTGTCATTCATATAACGTTACTTTGAGCGGTGGAAGGCCAACAGCAGCGCCAGGACAGCACGGGACAGCGTGCGGCCACCACCGCTGCTCACTTCATTTAACTCTTACAACGAGTGTTTCTAACGCAGACGTGATCCTAACAACGCTTTCACTGTACTGCTTATTGTCCTAGCAACTCCCTAGTTACTTGCTCTGACTGCCAGAACTAACGGCGACTTGGCAAACAAGCGTTGACGTTAGCTAGCAGGCTAACGCTCTGTGAGGCGTCCAGCCTACCAATATTCTCTTGAAGAGAGCGTTCTCCTTCGGCGGCAGAGTGACTGTGGGCATTGTGCTGGCTTCCTATGCCTCTGTCGGCTCACACATGAATAATATCCTCCCGGAGGCAGAGATCCTGGACTGCTGCGGTCTCTTCAGGCTCCTCTCTCTCTCACGTGTTGAAGCCGAGGCCCCCTTCCGAGCAAAATGGCCGCCGTGCTTCTCCTCCGGGTCAGGCTGCTCTCTGAGTCTGCGTGCCAAACACCGGCCAGCGGGGCGAACGCGAGCACCGACTAACGGGGTCGCCACCTTGATCACACCTGAGAGTGTGTGTGTAACAAATAAATCTGAAATAAAATTACAGTAGTCGTCATCAGTGTTTGTAGGTACACAGAAAACTCAGCTAGCCCATCGAACTGAAATGAAACTGGTGGAAAAGCGGAGTGACGTGGTCCAGTGTAACGTGTCAAGAAAAACAAAACTGACAGTTCATAATCAATACACAAATCAATTTACACACCCATGGACGAAAAGGAACAGGAAGTAGAAATCATCTTATTTTACCCGCCTCTTATTCAAAATCTATATAATACAACTCAATGGACAGCAATTTTAATGATGGCTTTATTATTATTATTATTATTATTATTACTATTATTATTTGTAATTATTATTATTATTATTATTATTATTATTATTATTATTATCCCCAACTTGCTATAAAGCACATCAAAAAATTAATCGGGCCCATTTTGTTTTATTTTTTCATTTAAAAAATAAAAAATAAAAATAAATCTGTAAGCGAATATGGAGTAGCATCAACTCAGTAACCGGGTGCTCAGCTAAAACATGTTGTGGAGATCCAGTTGCTTCAGTCAAATGCAGATGTCTGTGAGTTGAAAAACTACAGCAAATAAACGAGGTTCTGACCAGGAGCGACTTATCGACAGTGTGGAAATCATCTAATCAGCCCTCCCAGGAAGTTTAATCGATCGCAGAGTAGCAGGCTCACAAATCGGATGAAAGGAGCTGCTGTTCATCGTCACAATGACTTTCAGCCGGTTGTTATGTAGAGCTGTCCCTGTCAGCAGAGGTAAGGCGATGACACAGCGGTATGAACTGATGGTAATGAGTTACAAAGATCTGTGTTTTATCTTGATATGTGACGCTACAACTCGATCGTTGTGTTTATCAAAGCCTGACCTTAGCTTAGCTTAGCCTAGCCTAGCAAACGTCATGTGAAGCGCTGCAGCCCTTTGACTTACTCTGAAAGTTCTGCACTAATTTAAGGCTTTCGACTTCATTTTACCTGTAGTTAATATATTGTTATGTTGACTGCGTAGTTTAACTACAGAAAGTAACGTTAACGATACTCAAACACCATCGTAATAAATGTTATTAAGCTACAGTGTGAAAATTCAATCGCCATGAATTTCCCGGGTTTATAAATGGTCGCAAATCATCTGTTCAGTTACTCGGATGTGCATTTGTTCATTCTTTATTAATACTTCCCTTCATGACTGATGGCTGACTGAAAAGGCACAAAGTCACAGCTGGTTTTCATGCAAACTGTGTGGTTGTTTCTGTTTTCCGGTTCAGTTGGATCCAGGTCGGTGTTCACGAGCTCCAAGCCTGACACCGCCAACCCCAACTGGCTGCGAGTGGGTCTTGCCTTCGGATCAGCGGCTTTCCTCTGGGGCCTGGTGTGTGACCACAACATTTTACACACAACATGTGATTAACACACAATGTCTCCTACACACCATTCACACAGGGTCACTTTAAACACAGTTCGTTATTCTCTGATTTGTATGCAGACTGAACTCAGTTCATTCACCAACTAATGTGTTCATGTCTTACAGCAAGATAATGGACCTTTCTCTAACAGCGATACAAGGTGTATTATGATACATGGTGGGCAATATGAAACAAGAACGACATGAGCTCATTTAGAGTGATATGATATGATACGATTCAATGACGAGAAATCACTACAGTGAGGGTTTTATTTGTTTGTTTTTTGCCAAAAAGAGGAGGTAAAGAAAGAGCGTATGTCTCTGCAGTGGTAGAGGTGAAACTCTGGAAACGCTCGTTACACTGAACTACACACACGTTCAGTTCAAGGCCTCCATTCAATCTGTGAGGAGCACAAACGCCGCCTGAAAATCTCTTGTTCTCTCTACGCTGCTGTCACAGTAATGTTTACGACTATTTACCATGAGCTAAAAATACACCCACATGATGTCTGATGTGCTAAACACAGCACTAATTCTTAGTATCAATATAATTGATTTTTGATTTGAAAAATGAGTTTAGATCGATACAAGTCACACTAGAAGGTTGATTTGCTGGTTACCATCGACGTGGTTGTACTGTAGATTATAAATTACTCCATCAATGTATCATTACTCCCTTACTTTGTCTGCATCATGCAGTTACCGGGCACAGTCTGAGCACCCAGCATGGGGTCCAAATGCAGCACATCTCACAGTGTCTTCCCTTATTTTATCCAGAAGAGGGCAGCAATGAGCAGCAAGCAGATCAGATGTTCAGTGTTTGTTTATGAGTGAAGCTTGATGAATCAGGACAAAAGCTGTATGCTGAATTTCAAGCCGGGGGAAAAAAAAAAAAAAAAAAAAATCTCAGTTTATCTTGTTCAGTAGATGCATCTTTGAGAGTCAAAGCCAGGTTTAAAGGTCAGATTCTTGAATGACATTTGGTGCGATATTCTGATTGTAAAGGGGGGATTCCAGGTTATCATGGTTGTTTTCATCAGTGGTCTTATATTGACATTTAGATTCCCTGTTTTGTTTTCAAAATGTTTAAGTCGTGAACAAAAAGCTCTCAGAATGTCCCAAATTATTTCTTTGACATCTGCATCTGCATTAAATATAAACACTGACTGATTTTAGATCTGCGTGGCAGTGTAGAGTTTTTGGTTATGATGGGATGGCATGTGAAGAATGTCGGTCCACTGAAGTGATCTGTGGTGTGTGTCCTCGGCCTGCAGCTCTTCAAGCAGCACAGCACAGACGTTCATGAGTACAGAGTGAGGAACGGCCTGGAGTAACCCCCCACACCGCTACGTGAGTGTCTGTCTGTGGACACTCAGTTCAAATTCAACATTAACTGTTTGTTGTTGTTTTGTTTTCTGAGATGTGTTGTCATGTAGTGTTATTATTGCTCTTGTCTTGTGAAAATGTGAAATCTATAAATGGATGAACAAATGAGACACGCCACTGTGTCGTTTCTTGTCCTGTGCAGGTCGACGGCTCCTGTCTGAAGGATGAACCTGTCTGTGTGCTCGTTTCTGTTTCCACTGCTGCTGACTGCTCCCTCTGAACTCTGTGTAAAATAAACATGAATCATGTGAAACGCACGAGTCACGATCCTTTTGTTCACAGAAATTCACAGTCGATGTGTTATTGACATGGATAACACCAACAGATGAGTCATCATAATGTTTGAGTTCTACTTCTTTATGAATAAACCGTCTGAAATGCAGTGTTTAACACGGTGAGTTTTCTCTTTTAAGCAGTTTTCCAAAATATCAGCTTGTAAACTTGGTTTTGATCGAATTCGTTAGCCTTCATCGTTGAAATGCAACAAACAGGAGGATCACTTCCTGTCAGTGTAGCCATCAGCGTCACTTGTCTTTTGGTGAAAGTTCAGTTTGATGCAGTTTGACCACAGCAACTATATCAAATATTAGTAATTATTGTTCATTAAGTGTTTTTGTAAAGAGCATTCCTCCACATGACAAACACACACAAACAAGCAAACAAACAAACATGTCAACATCAAATGACACTTGCGTAGCCCCACGTAGCTGCCGAGGCTCCAACCTGAGCATTAAAAGTTTCCAAGGCAGAGAAGTACTGAAAATGTCATACAGTTTAGAAAGATTGAATTTTTTGTTTTGTACTCAAAACTTTAAAACAATATTTCACCGTAAAACTATTTTTTGTGTATCAGTAACTCACCCTGAGATATCTTGAATGAAATATTTTTTCCTTCCATTGTTATTCTGCAGTAAACAGATTTTTTCCAAAAATGTGAGGCTCTCACTTTAGCATCTAAAAATCCCAAAAGCTTCTTGTGGTATAATGCAAGTTTCCTTTATCATGTTATAGGCTCAGTACTTCCAAAACTCTTATTTAGGCTAAAAAGTTACTAAATCTAAGTTCCAGTAGTTTTCCTCGAGCAGCTTTAGCCACAATCAAAGTGTTTTTTAAAGCATTGAGCCTAGGACACAGAGGAGACTTGGATTAAACCACACAAAGCTTTTGAGATGTTTGGATGGACGTTTTTAGATGATTTGATGTTTTGAAACTATCTTCATAGACTCATTAAGAGCAGCTAAAGTGGCTCACATTTTTGGAAAAAATATGTTTACCATGGAAAAACGCTGGAAGGACTAAAACTATTCTTCAGTTCAAGACATCTAAGGGTGAGTAATTCATACAGAAAAAATAGTTTTACAGTGAAATGTCACTTAAGGCAGTTGTTCCCAAAGTGGGGGTCTGGACCCCCTGGGGGGTTTCGAGACACAGAGGGGATTGCGAGATGCCTTCCAAAAAACAGATGCAATTTTAAAAT
>JAQFJA010000026.1:1206880-1222822 GCA_029874485.1 Naso brachycentron | reverse complement strand
ATAGGGGACGGTGTTTTTTTTTCTCTTTCTCTAGTATACAATGTGCCAAACCATTCAGCTTTTTGACAGTTGTGAATCCAGTCTGAATTGTTGGTGATCAGCATATTTTAATTTTTTCTTTCAACCACTCCCACTACTCATTGATCCAAATACTGAAAGTCCTGATGCAAAATATCAGTTTATTGGCTAGAAAAATTGACTTGACATGAATGGACAAGAATCATCCTGAAACTCGTCACAGAGGATGGTTCCCTCCTTTGAATTTTCTTGAAGAAACACTGAGACCACTCTGACTGAAAGGGGGTGTTAGTGGGCGGAGCTTCTTCCTTCAGAAATGACCTTTGGTGAAGTACAGACCGTGGCTGCACTGAACACACGATCCAACAAGTTAACGCACATTTCGCCGTCATGTTACTCATTGAATTTACATGAATTAGCTACAGTTCATATGATGGACAGGCAGCATTTGTCACTTTAAACCAGTGAAAATGACAGTGAGTACAGTCAAGAAAGAAATGCATTAGATTATGATAATTAGTCATAGCTATGCAAATTTATTTTTTCAGTCTTACTGTCTGGACTTGAAGTCACTAATGATGCGTCGAAATAATTTTTCTCTGAGTGTTATTTTTTCTTTGAGTAGCTTGTCTCAGTGCTGATCTGGCTGTGGCAAAAAAAGAGCAGTGTGCTGCAAAACGTCCTGTGAACAGATGTTTAAGTACCATTATCACTGGGTTCCATTGTCTTGTGTTACAGATTCGTTTTCATTCTGGAAACAAAGTGTCAAATTGCCTTTGTCAGAATTTTAAGCCAAAACACTCATTAGGCAATCTTTACTGTTCTAACAGTCTAAACTCCATTCAAACAAACTAAATAGCTTTAAGCACCAACATCCTCTGAGCCAGCACACATGACTTTGTGTATTTTGTTTATGTTATTATCAGTGTTTGTGCTTTTTATTTGTTCTGGCTCGCAGACTCTTCCCTGCACGCAGAAAGAAAGTTAACAGTAGAATACTTGATCCAACATGATAAGCATACAACAGAGCAAACATTACAGCTGACAGTGCACTGATATCATCAGCAGGGGTTCTGTCTGTGTACAGTCTCTAAGGCATGGAAGCAAATAAATTCACTGTGTCAACTGTTTGGCTTGTGCAGAGTCGAGCCCGCTGCTCGTATCAGACTGACCCATTTAAACAAAACCGCATTTATACCTGGTATTTACAATACGATCTGTATCCGGATAAGTTATCGAATAAGGAAAAGGCATGTTAGCACAGTGTAAACACGCTATGATCAGACTGTGATCAGATCTGTTAAACCACATCTGAAGGTAGTCTGGCTCGCATCGTGTTTTGATCTTGTGTAGGTGTAAGTGCATGCTGACAACACGAAGACACTCAATGTCATCATCCCGCTTCAACATGTGATCACTACATCATCATCCCACATACACTGAATGGCACAAAAATTGCAGAGTTTTGCCAAGTCCAGCACTCATTACTCTCTCATTCACGGGGACTGGTCAGCTGTTGTGGCATTTAAATTAACCACAAATGAAATTGCTGCTGAAGCAGTTTTCACACTGCCGTGCGGCCTCACACCTCCTCCCATTGTTTCAGTGAGATAAGGGCAGCAGAAGGACCAAAAACAGTTGCGACCCACGTGAATATGCACAGATTTTTGCCTTGTGGTTGAGAGTTCAGTGTTGAACCTCTGCCAGCAGAGGACGGGCAAAGCGGAAATCCGGTCTTTTGTGAGTAGTTTCCTTAGTTAGTTCTTCAGCGGGGAGGCAGTGTGAAAAGACCTTAACAGTGTCAGTCATCTTTTTTTAAAAGAAAAGCTTTGTATATGACACCTTCATCAACAGAGGGGAAAAAAAATGCCGTACAGTGGTAATATTTCTGCCGACTGCACACCGGCCATGTTGGCAGCCTGCAGCTGATTTAATGCAACAGCTAATCAGTCACATGCAGCTTTCGCTGGAGGACGGAGATCTGATCTTGATGTGGATGACAAGAACGCATTAAAGATACCAGGCAAAAATGCAAAGGCAAGATCAGATCACTTATTATCTGGATAACTTATCTGGATACAGATCGCATTTTAATAATGTGTAAATTTTTGATTTCATCACTTGCTGTAAGAAACAATCATTGATTCTGATGTTCTTCACTGATCTCAAAGATAAATCAAATGTTTCTGAGAAATCATCTGTCCAACATTAAAACTTACTTTCTATTTTGACTCAAGCTTATTTTCACCAGAGCAGAGCTGCTGCTGTAGTAGTAGTAGTAGTAGTAGTAGTAGTAGTAGTAGTAGTAGCAGCAGCAGCAGCATGTATCTGAATGAAACTTAACACACTGATGCTTCTGTGTTGCAGGCAAGGACGATGAAGAGGGTGAGTTATTCATCACAGATCATTTGCCTTCATCCATTTCCACTCTGTGAATGCTTCACTCAAGAGTTGACTTGTTCATTGAAATGCTGGCATGGGCTTCATTCTGCTTCTAATAATTTCCTTATCCTGATTGCGATGACAGCTTATGATCTCACTAATCACTGAATGTTTTATGCACTTATGGTTTTAAGATTTGACCCTGTGAAGAAAATGAACCAAATGTGGTACACAGAAAGTTACATATCTACACCTGAAATGGAAATTGTGACTGCAACAGCAGACATTAATCACATCCAAAACAGACCCATGCATTATAAATCTAAACATGGAGAATAAATAAGGGATAATCAACTCGTTGGTGCACATTAAACAGTTTGAAGGCACAACGTGGAGGCGAAGACGAACCGTGCCTTCAAACTGTTCAACAACTACAAGTTCTGCCATGGTCATTTGTAAAGAAATACAAAATAAAAACATTCACAAATTTTTCAGCAGAAGTTTTTCACTCAAAATCGAAAGGTTACGAAGAGTTTACCATTGTCATGGCAACCATTAATTTTAGTTCCCTATACAATGGTGGTTAGTTCCATACAGTGTACTCACATAGTGCGTTCATTCTAACGTGGTACTGTCTAGCACAGCCACTGCGCACTTAAATGACGAGAACAGTCTGAGCTTTGTCATTAAAGTATATTTCAGTCAATGAGTTTACTTTCATATCTTTTACACAGTCACTCTGCAAACGGAAAACCAAACTTCCTCACACCAGCTAGTCTTGGGAAAAAAAAAAAACTCCTTGACAAAATAATCTTAACTAAAATCTCCACTCACGCTGTTTTTCTCACAAAAAGTAACCTGACATTTTCAACAAATTATGTTGCTTTGTCTGTAATGTAGCTGTAATAAAAATCCGAACCGTGTACGTTAGCTAGCCTATATGAGATAAAACAAGAGTGATCCATATTAATAATATTCACGCAGACCATGGCATAGAAAATATAAAGATGAAAACTTAATGTATTATTACTGTCAGGTCAAGTAAAAATAAGTGAGACTGTGGGCTCTCTGCAGGATGTCTAGTATAGCAACATGAATATACATGTAACATACAGAACCATGTTGTTTATGGACTCTTATCAATACAGTTTTGGACGAACGTACCTCTTTGTGACCTGAGTCTCACCTCTCCTGAATTTTCCCCTCGGCCCCCAAATGAGTCCCCTCCCCTGACACCACTCAAGCCCTCCTCTCACTCCCCCCACTCTCCACTCTGTTCTTCATACCATACATAGTTTTATATATGTATATATATAATTTTTAAAAAATCCCTTTTGCCGTTTGAGGACATATCTGCTCCAAGCTGAACAAACTGGTGACTTTGCCTAATATGACTAAGGCTTCTTCTCATAGAGCTCTCCACACTGGCATCAAAGTGCATCTAACTAGCGCCCCATTACCATTTTTCACATGCATAGCCTCTGTGGTAGACTTCAGACTGACAATGACAATGTTGTGTAAATTGAATAGCCTTTTTAAAAAGCTAAATTTCTTCTTCCTACTTCTCTAACTCTTTTTGTCTTTACTCTTTCAGTGTAATGGTAAAGCTAAGGTCCTCTGTGGCCGCATGGATATTCATCCTAGAACTGGAATCTTTGGATCTGAACGGGAAAACAAAACCCCTCTCTCCTCCTTCCCTCCTCCTTCTGTACTGCTAAGAAAGAAAACGAGTCCTCTACCTCTGGACTAATCTGTGAAGGATACTGATTCTGTGCTCCTTTCTTCAGTTTGTTTGCCTCTTGCTGCTAAATGTTTACTTGTAAATCTGAGAAGAGGATAAATGGACTTGACAGAAGTATCCACATTTTTCAAAGGACTTTCTTTTTAGTCTTCACTCTGGTTTTCAAAGATAAAAGTTGTCGTTGCTTTTGTGAGACGTTTGCCGGTTGGTAAACTCAGCTGTTGTGCAAAACTCCCATTGCTAACATGTTAGATTGCACTATTGTGAGTGATAGTATTCCATTAACATTTTCCAAAGTGCTCTGTAAACTGATCATCATCATCACTGTTAATATTATTATATTGCTTCCAGTTATTATGTTAATAATATGATGTAGCCACACTCTTCATAAAAGCCGTATTTCAGGTCAGAATGCGTATTTGTCTGCTGTTCGGCGATCTAAATCTACTGTATCTGCAGTCAGAGGCCAAAATGTAAATACTGTACATAGAGTGGCCAAGTCCCACCCCTTCCCGTGGACCCCATGGAACCTGATTTTGGAGAAAAAAATTTAACTGTAGTCAATGGACAGAGAGAAATGATTTTTTTTGGGATCCAGTTTAAATTGTACGGAGCCTGAAAGGTGATAGACGCATTATAAATTGAATGTGCGTTTCATTCATATTTCGCGTGAGCGTGCGATCTTTAAAGCGCATGCACGTTTTCTATTTCATGCACGTTTTATAAATCGTCTGTGCATTTTATAGGTTGAACACGCATTCTATTCGTATTTTGAAGGCCCATTTTATTAAAGCACGTGTGAAATTTATAAAACGTGCACAAAAGGGACAACGTGCTTGCAATTTAAAAAAGAGAAACTCGTGAGTGTCACCTCCTGAGCTCTGTAGAATATAACTTGATCTCAGCGTCAGAAAAGTTTTTCGCTGTCTTTCAGCTCCCAGATTTATTCGCATTTCATGAATGAGACCCAATATCTGGATCTTTTGATAAAAGGTTATAGTAAAAAATGTAGACTATAAGTCAGCCTCTCCTTTTAGGGTGCATTTTCACAAGAAACATCAAAGATCAGGATTTTCAGTTTTGTTGTGCAGATGGTTAACTAGCCCATAATCATGAAAAGTCATCTTGGCAGCCGGCAGGTTACGATCACTCCTAGCAGTCAGTCCTCAAGTGTTCAGCAGCAGCAGCCACAGTTTGTCTCCCACAGCTTGGTGTATTATTTTTTGTTGATGGTGGGGAAATGAATGGGTTAAAGGTTAAAGATTAAAGACGCACAACCTGCCGAGCTGTGTCAGTGTCTGTCTCACTGTCAGACTCACTTTCAGGGTTCCAGATAGCTGATAGCTTATTAATTGGATGGTAAGAAAAAAGATTCAACTTCACCCTCTCAACCCTGCACCCGAACCCCCACTCCTCTCCCTCCTCCTCCATCCTCTCCCCCTCCCTCCCTCCGTCCTCTTGTCTCTGTCATTACCCTCCCTGTCTTTCAGTTTGCATGTACTTTGTGTAGTAAAGCTGTTGCGTCTGGGTTTTTTCCACAGGGGCAGTGGTAAGGTTTGGGTTGGCATGTTTACAAAAAGTACTTTCTATTCTAAATGTGATCAGCTGTTAGTAGCTATGTTTCCATTCAACTGTTTAGTGTGCGCAACTCTACTCTGAAGTTACACTTTCAGACACCAACCCTGTAGCATAGTACTTAATTGACCCCAATATAGGAATCGATGGTAACTGGTGCTAAAATGTTTCAAAAAGCATCTTTAAAAGACCTTTAGTTACGATACATTACATAACTTGGCCCCTGTTCATTTTGTTAGCACAGCGGCCAATGGGGAAACTCGAACACTTCACCAGGCGATAATGTAACTCCATGACTCTTTCACTCAGTACGGCAGGACTTTAATGTTTGCCAGCCTGACCTCCGCTTTTCTGCAGTCCAGACAAAATTTAGTCCAATTACACTGTCAGCTCACTTGCAAACCAAAGTTAAGTGTTTTAGGTTTTTGTTTTGTTTTTTAACAAACAACTTTACAATTTTATTTTAAATAAAATTATTAGTTGAATATTTGCTTTTCTTCTCATACTTTAATATTTTGAATTTCCAATAAAGTTACAGAGCTACAGAACATTTGAGTGCAAAATAACAAAATATTTTAGATTTATTGTAAAACATTTGAGCAGTTTTTCTTCTCTGTTTTCTGTCTCCAACCTTGGGTGGAAACCTAGCTATCGATATGAATAATTTTGTGAAATTATGTTTTTTAAATATTAATCAAAATATTTCACATTTGCAAAGAGTGATGTTTGTTTTTATTTTTACATGCAGTGTTTAAAGCAACATTGAGCGTTTGGGCCTCCCTGCTGTTTCTGAGTGCAACACCAGTGTCATGAAAACTGCTCTCGAGGTTTCAGCATCAGATCTAAAGAACGTGTTAAATACAAAGAAAATGTTAGTCTGTCATTACAATATATTGTCCTGAAAACTTCAAGTAAACATGATTATTTATTTTATAAATACATTTATTTATACAAGCCTTGTACACTTAGAACAACTCAGAAAAGCAGCATGCCAAGCTTTGTAACCTAAACCAGAGACTATAGACTGCAAACACCGGGCAGCATAACACTACTGGCCAAAACTCTGTTAAAAAGGGTTTGCTCTTAGGCTTGAGCCTGTATGACATTAGTTAGATAGTTACTTTGTTTGATATATCCCTTCGGAAATTCTCTTTGTGTCCATAGCACTTTGGAGTGGGAAAAAAACAACAGTAAAAGACATTACAACAAGGACAAACATTTGACAACCGTCAAATACAATAAACATTCATCAAAGTGACATGCCACAGACACCCATTACCACCGAGCAGCGCTGGAAGTCAACCAGATATATGGAATTTTATGATATTTACCATCATGTGAGATATTTTTCACAAAATTGAATATCTAACAGCTGTTCCAGCATCTTCGAGCTTTTATTTTGTAAAGAAAATATACAAGGAGCGTCTGTGACGGCCAGCTGGGCGATGTTTCGGGTGGAGAGCAGGAGAATATGGCAAGCAGTCCAACACATCGTCTCATTTTCGTTATGAAAAAAGGGCCATTGACGCATATTTTCTGTCAGTTTTTATCATCAGAATTAACTTTGATTTAAGGTTAAATCTTTACACAATGTTGCTTTAAAACTGCATGTGCCTGTAGAACACACAGTGGCCAAAACAGTGATAAATATTGTTGGGAGGGTGGCAGTTAACCAAACTGATGCTCCAGCTAATACTGTGCTGCTTGTTCTTGTGTTTTAGGTGGAGAGGAGGAGGAGGCAGCCGAGGAGGCAGCCGAGGAGGCAGCTGAGGAGGCCGCTGAGGAGGCCGCTGAGGAGGCCAGTGGAGAGGCTGAGGTTGCCGAAGAGGAGGCTCCTGCCGCTGCTGATGGCGAGACAGAGACCGTAGTCGAGGCAGTCGCTGAGGTAGTCGCAGAAACTGCTGAGGTCGTTGCCGAGGTGGCTGAGGTTGTTGCTGAGGCTGCTCAGGAAGTTGAGACGGTTGCAGAAGAAGTCGCCCAAGTGGCTGAAGCTGTTGAGGAGGCTGCCGAGGCTGTCGCTGACCCCCCTGCTGCTGCTGCAGAGGAGCCTGAAAGCAATGGTACGACTTCCTCATCTGAGGAGGCAGCTGCCTCTGAGGCCTGAGCTTCCACACAGTTGTTACAGTGAGGGCCACACACCACCACACACACACGTCACGATCTCTAGACCACTTTAAATAAAGACAGCAGGTGCTTTTCCTCTCTCACAACACTGGAAAAAGTCAAACTGGTAACTTAGAGTAACTGTCTCAAACCACTAAAGGTTAGCTGCTTCTCCTCAGGTGTCTGGGTTCACCTCCCTTCTGTCTTCCTTCAACTGTATATTTTATCTTGTATTTATTGGAGCAGGTGTAAGGGGCAGCACTGTGTGCAAGTGAAGCTTTTCTTGGCATACGGAAGACTCGACATTTTTCCTGGTGTGCAGCTCAGGTCACTGTGTATGATGTGTATATTTGTTCAGATTATTACGTGGCTTAGAGATGGCCACCGTCTCAGCAGGCTGCTCTTGATCTGCAGCTGCACACAACAGTGAGGCATTTGGCAGTGAGGTCTTTACATGACACTCATTTGCAGTTATGGGTGAAATAAATGTGATCACTCTAAATCCAAATTTTGATTTGCACAGTTAACAGTACTAACAACTTGCTCATTTTCGTGTGGAAAATACCACATGCCTCATATCAGGTTCAGCCAACCAAACACAAGTAATTAGATGTAACAAGCAAGCAGAACACGTCTCAACCACTGTTATTTCGTTTTTATATTTTTGTTTTAAAGCCCCTAATGCTATTTTGAGATTTGACAAAAGAGTGTACTACTTTGGTATAAACGTCTGTAATGTTGTAATATTGTGCCAGTTATCACTGAGCAGGTAAATGCCTTTTTATCCTTAAACTGCCCTACAGTTGTGTGTAAGATGAGATGGCTCTGACTCTGTGTACAAATCCTGTAACTGCTGCAGTGTGTTATTTCCATAACTGTAATGTGAAACTGTCACCAATAAGATCAGATAAACTGTCAAAGAAATAATTCGTTTACAAAGTAACTTAAACCATATGTGATCATACTTTTATTTTGCTTATAACTGGATAATGAGCAATGTGAACAGTTAACGCTAATTCATCGAGCCATACAATAAAGCTTTTATCAAACCGGAAAGATTTACTGTCTGAATTGGTCTTTTTACCGTCATTTGTATTATTGGAGTTTATAATGACAACGTCTCTATCTATCCATTGTCCAGTTGAACAATTACTTTTTTTTGTATTCACGAGTACTTTGAATCAATCAATACATTCCATATGTAATTGCAATTTGTAGTCCTAACTCAACTTGTAGACGCAAGCATGCTCCATTCCACCGTAGCCTTTGACTAAACACTCTACAGTGCACTAAAAGCAAGTCGAATATGAGGACAGTCCATTGAGGCGAATTTGAGTCTTTGTAAAATAATTTAAGAAGTCAGTCTATGGCTGAATTTCTTTAATTTGTGGCTGCTTAGAGCTTAGCAGCAACAGAAAGTTAACAACTTTGGCAGCTCCGATGGTACTGTGTGTCATTACAAACGTACACCGCTGAATACTGGCCTGGCATTTATACTACAGTGCTTGTGGTTGTTTGTGTAAATGCAGACATATTTTGGAGATGGAGGAAAGACCTTTCCATTCTCAGTAGGACTGCTCTCATCTAAATGTGGCCCAGGTTTTCTTTATTGTGTCCTAGGCACAGTACTTCTAAAACACTTTAAGCTGAAAAGCTCCTACATCCAACACATCTGGTACAATGCTCCCTATCGTGTGCCTGGCCAGGCACGTGCATGAGATACTGGAGTTGTACATGTTGGATTTAGTTTTTTTTTTTTTTTTTTTTAGCCGAAATAAGTGTTTTGGAAGTATTGAGCCTAAGACACGATAAAGAAGACTTGGACTAAACCACACGAAGCTGCTGAGAGTTTTGGCTGGACGTTTTTTGCAACGATTTGGTCTTGGTCCAAACGGGACTTATAAGAGACAGTGACAACAAATGAAATAAAATGCGAGCCAGAGCAAACCGCTGCAGCTAAGTTGTTTACCAACGAGTCTCATGCTACAGCTAACTTCAGCTTGCTAGCTTGTTAGCAGAAGTTACCTGCTGCAACTTTAAGTTAACATGTTAATCAGGCTCCCCACTGCATCTCGCATTTCTCCATTCAACTCTGTTTTGCTGCACTGGGACTTCTGTATTCACCAAACACAACCCTCACTTTTTGCATGGTGATACACTTTTAGGGGTATATCTGCATGATACAATATGTTTGTAACGTGTCATCATTAAAAAATTCATTATCTGTTCTTCACAGTGACGATTTAAAAGAGGCATGCTGGGTGAAAGCTTGTGTTTTCAAATCTTAACAAAGCTCAATAGATACAGTATATTGGCCTGGACAATAAGTTTGCTGATTCTAGCTTCACACAGATTCTATATCAGTACTTTTTATATATTCTGGTCAGTAAGCAAAAAACAATCGGAGCGCTTAGTGAATTTTGTCTACCAGAAAGTACTGACAATTTTTCTACTAAAAAATGTCCAGACCATCCTGTATCTTGATGACACATCTTTAGAAATTCTATTAAAGCGATCTCCATAAAAATGTTACATTTGAAAAACAGACACAGGTCTTTGTGTATCTTCTTTGACCTCTCATATTTTTCTGTATCAGATTCAAAATATAGTATCTAACAGTTTAACTGGTTTATGGCAAAAAAAAAAAAAAAAAGTTCAAAGAGTTTAAATCGTAGTATCTAAGCCTCACCTCACCTATATGTATGTTTCGCTCTTGTTTGTGTAGAATTTCTGTTGGAAGCTGTGTATATTTCCTGTCTGACATGGAAGTACGTCGTTGTGGCACTGCATTAATGTTCCAACACACTAACAGCACTTTCCTTTAACGCCTCTGTTTCTATTAAACTTCTTCCACTGCTGGGCGTTGGCCTTTCACCCGCATATAGTCACAATCCTCAAGATCACTGGAAGGTTTTCACAAATGGCCAATAAGTTACCTTGGTTAACCACCTGAAGTTGTGTTAGCTAAATGTGGGAAAATAAAACGTGAGCATCAGTGATGTTTGGATGGCTGGATTTTGTGTTGCAGTGCTGCTGGCAGCTGCCTCTACTCTAGAGGCACCGAAGATAGCTGAAGTAAGCGAAGGGTTGGGCCCCACTGTTGAGGACATCATAGAAGAGTCCCAAGCACCAGTAGAGGAGGCTACTAAGCCAACAGAGGAGGCCCCTTCACCAACAGAACCAGTGGAGGCTGCACCCGCAGAAGAGGTACCAGTTGTTGAAGAGACCATTGCACCTGCAGAAGAGGCCCCCACACCAGTTGAGGCTGCACCATTAGTAGAAGAGGCCCCCACACCAGTTGAGGCTGCACCAGTCGTGGAAGAGGCCCCCACACCAGTTGAGGTTGCACCAGTTGCTGAAGAGGCCCCCACACCTCTTGAGGTGGCACCAGTCCTTGAAGGGGCCCCCGCACCAGCTGCTGAAGAGGCCCCTACACCAGTTGAGGTTGCACCAGTCATAGAAGAGGCCCTCACACCAGTTGAGGTGGCACCAGTCAGTGAAGAGGCCCCCGCACCAGCTGCTGAAGAGGCCCCCACACCAATTGAGGTTGCACCAGTTGCTGAAGAGGCCCCCACACCAGTTGAGGTTGCACCAGTCACTGAAGAGGCCCCCACACCAGTTGAGGTTGCACCGGTCGTCGAAGAGGCCCCCCCTGCAGTTTTGGCTGCACCCGCTGTTGAAGAGACCGCTGTACCTGCACTAATGGAAGTTGCATCTGCAGAAGAGGCCCATGCACCAGTGGAGGTGGCAGAGGTTGCACCAGTGGAAGTGTCTGTACCTGAGGCACCATCATCAGTCGAACCTGATGCTACAACAGTACCTGTTGAAGAATCAGTTCCCACCATTTCCCCTGCGGCAGAAGAAGCAATGCCAGCCCCTACAGAGAACGTGGCAGAAGATCCCAAGAGAGAGTACATCGTTGTGGTTCTGGAGGGAACCCCTAAAGTGGAGAAACGGCCAAAGGTGCTGGGAGTGGGAACCATGACGGGTAGAATCATCCCAGCTCCAGATGATGACGATGCTCCTGCTTCAGAGGTACTTTGCTTTTAGGCTGATTTTAGGTTGATTAAAGATTCCATGTATGATGTTGATAATTTTTTAAGTTATAAGTACATTCCTCATATTTCCCAACCTAGGTTTTTAAGTACAACAGTCTTTTGAAAAAATTAAAGAGACCAGTTTTTAAACCAGTTTTTATCTTTAGAATGCTTCAGTGTAACTCCATATGTAATGAATTCTTCACCCCTGCCTGTCTTAACCAGTGTGCGCTTGAAGAAAATAACTCTAATGGAGTAATGGAATAACTCTGGATTTTAAACTCTGCTATTCAGGGTAGGCGACGTCTTCTTAGGATGCAAATGCAGTAGTTCCAACTAAGGTACTGAGCCTTTGATTATTTCTACTATGGAAATTTAGGCTGTGGATACAATATACTTACGATTAGAAATGGGCAAAGCTTACCTTCATGTCCACTAGAGATGTTCCGATACCATTTTCTCCTTCTCGATAACGATTCCGATATCCAAACTTGCGAGAACTGATCTGATACCAGCACATGAAAATTACAATTACTGTAAGACATACGGTGTCATCATAATTTAGCACTGAAACGGTGATGCAACAGCAACTTAAAAAATAAAATCTAATTTGTTACACATCACCGGGACTGGTGAGTGGTGGGCAGGACTGTACAGTGTAAAATGTTGTCAGATTTTGCTAATGCTGTCAAATCTCTCTGTTCGTCTTTGCCTCTGGCAGAAATAACAGTTGACAGTGGCAGCGCAGCATGGTATTGGATCAGTGCATAGACTGGCATACTCACTGATACAGATACCAGCATTTTCAGCGGTATCGGAGGCATTTTCTGATACTGGTATCAGTATCGGAACAACTCTAATGTCCACATTGCCATACCTAAGGTTAAACTGGGATGTAACAAGAAATGTAATATAATCATATTGAAACAGACAATGTACAGTACAACTGACTTTCGTCTCCTCCTCCAGTAATGGACTCCAGAGTGAAGACTTTCTGTCCTGCAGAAGAAGAGGATGTGCCTTTCTCCTTAACTTTCCCTTCCTCCTGTTACCCCTTAAAACCTCAAAGGGACTAAGAAAAGTCGAATGTACATCGTTTAGATCAATGTCTGCTTTATGGAACCATCGTCCCACCATGTTAGTGGTGCCCATATAGCCTTGTTACTGCGACACTCCACTCTGATTTGCATGTCTCGAGCCCAGTCAGATGTTCAACAGCTCTTTGGTTCATCTTTCACCAACATTTCTCGAAACTTCGGTAAATTGCAATCTGTTTACCGCTTTACCCAAAACGGAGCCATTTGGTCCACCTTTATTATTTTTTTAACCATGTTTACTGCCTCAGATCACTCCTGTGGAATATGTTCGTACTGCTCACCACATCCTGTTACCCAGTCACTGCTCAGCCACGTATGTGTGTCTAAAATGTTGTTTCTTAAAGCCATATGTCTGGAGTCACCAGCATTCCTTACAGTCCCTGACCTCTGATGTTTCCTCTGCTGTGTGTGAAAATGAACGGCTGGAAACAGTTGCTGTAGTTTATTTTCTGAAGAGACACTCTGAGCACACTGGCTCGTGTAAAGTAGCGTGCTTGCTACCTCAGTTTTCCTCATGTTTTCACTCTTTAATATTACACTACAGACCTCCTTTTGATGCCATGAGTGTTAGTTACTGAGTCACTAACTTCAATAAGGAAATTATTTTTCAGCAGCTCTAATTTGATTACCAAAATGACCTCTCATGTAAAACTGGAAGCATGGGTTAAGTATGGGTTTTTACTTTTCTCTCAAATTGTTATTTTTACACACAAGTACTCACTTTGGGTTGACAGTCTCAAACATGCTTTACTTTTGGCTCCATCTAGTTGGTGTTTTTTGTTTGTTTGTTTGTTTCTTTTGTTTTTGTTTGTTTTTTAGCCGTTGGAAATCACCAGCTGTGACATCGCTGATTCAAGCATGGCCAGAAACGAAACAGACATGAGAGTTTCAACCCATTGAAAACAGCGCACCATGTTTTCTTCTCTAAATATTATTACTGTCTCCATATTTTTGCAGACAATCCAATAACTATACAGTGAATCTGCAAAATATGAAGGTCATACTAATGTTACTAAGTGTCAGCCTCTTCAACTTTGGCACAATCCCTCTTCAGTTATGGTCAAAGTTGAAGAAGTCCTTCTGGCATATTTTCTGTCCAGATCTTCTACTGAGCCATTGATAAAGTTCCAAGAAGGAAAGGTGATAAGGGATACTGATTTTAGCCAGACTATGATCAGTGCATATTGAGGTGTAGCTCAGCACCATGGTTCTATAATTTGAATAGGTGAATGCACAAGCAGCATCGTGTTCTTTTCACTCTTCTGTCCTTTGAAAGCTTTTCTTGTTTTGTTCTAGCGCTCTCTTCTGTGTGGATGTGTAATTTAAAGGCTTGCAGAAAGTAAGAAGTTAAGCACTGATGTGCTGCTGTTACATGAAATGTGTATGTTTGGAAAATGTTACAGTATGTCTGAAGAAAAGTCTCCAGTGTGAAATGCTTTGACAGCTCTGTTGTGGTCCTCTCTTCCCTGATTTCCCTCTTTCAGATTTTCTCACCTCTACTATTGAATCACTGGCTGTGTTAGTGTGGAATACGATATTTTAAAAACTAGATGTGAGATCTTTGAGGGAAGAATTGAGCTTGTTGTTAGTACATACTTCAAAGAAATTAGATTTAAAAATTGTGTCTCCTCTCAGTGTTCACAGGCAGGTTTCTCTAATAGAATGTAAGTGAATGCCTTTGACTTAGCGAAGGACAGGAAACTGGCTGTCACACATTACTGTTTTTCTTGTTTTTGCAAAATAAAGAAGGATTCAATCTGATTTTTGTCTGCTGTGTTGTCACTTTTAATCTGATTTTGCTTAGAACACTTGTCTGCTTGACTTAAGTTGACATAACCGTGTGGTGTAGGGTTCGAGACTTTAAGGCCCGTGACCCCCAAAATAACAGTGCCAGAGACTGGGGACCCCCAGCAACCCTGGATGTGGCATGTAATGTGCACAGCCGCACACAGGCACTATTAGACCTATGCGAAGACAGGCATCAGTACAACTCAAAAAAACAACAGCCTAGCAGCTATAATATTAAAGTAATTTTAAAAAAAAGAACCTAAGGAATTTAACCAGAATTTACACAATAATGGAAAAAATACGCAATTTTAAATTATTTAAAAAATGTATTTGTTTTTTGGAAGGCGTCTCATGACCACCACTTTGAGAACCACTGCTGTAAGTCACAAAAACTGGAAAGAGAAAAAGTTTTCAATAAATTCACTGAGTTAAAAATGGAGTTGAGTTTGGTGGCTAGTGTGAATCTGATTAAATTTAGTTTCTTTAGTTGGATGTAAGTTTCTATGTCTACATAACTGGAATAATATATTGGTATCATCCATTTTATACAGGCATTAGGAGCAATGTCAGTTTGCCTCTGGTAACCAAGAAGTTGAATAACATGTAATGAGCACAGCCTGGTTCAGTTCAATACACTGAGCTATTGTTGCTGCCAATAGACTAACCAATGTAAGCAAACTTATACCATCCTGAGTCTGTATATTGAAAGGTACTTCATTGGTCACATATACAGTTAAATTTTGTTTCTGCATGTAACCCATTGAACTGCGGGGATGGCTGTGCCACTGCGGCTTGGACCGCTGCAGCCAAAACAGATTAGCCTCATTCAGATGAATGAGAAAATCTGTGTGTTTGATCGCCTAATTTGCTCTGAATTCAACCTGATTGTTCGGGCAAGGGGGCGTGGCAGTGGGAGTGGCCTGTAACACAAGGGTGCATAACTTCTAAACATATACATTTCCAAACTATGTAGAAACTTACCCACACACACTTTCACTGGTCATGGCTTGCCTCACCTCTACACTTTAGCCCCGCCCCCTTCCATAACTCATCAGTCATTTGTCGTAGACTTCAGACTCTTCCATTTGCTGATTGCAGCTACTGCAAATTCATGCTTGTTTTTAATCAGGCTCAGGCTTTGTGCTCAAACAGTCAGGGTTGATGTGGAAACTGTTGAGCGTACTCGCAATTTAAATAAGCT
>JAQFJA010000026.1:1196050-1206780 GCA_029874485.1 Naso brachycentron | reverse complement strand
AATATTTTACTGTCTTATTTTGTCCATAAAGCTCAGTTCAGCTCAAAGATATGTGACGGTTGTAGAACGTCGCAGGGAAAAGTTGCAGCAGTGTGAAGTGAACGTTGCGCTGCGGCGAGGAGTCTCTAAAGACTGAACACGTCAAATCATCAGGTCCCGTTTTAGAACGCAGCGTACGTGAACAATGACTGCTGCTGCTTAAGTGATTTATAATCTCAGTGCTGATGTTCTGATCCGTTCACATACACAGATCAAAACGCACCTCTCTCTCTCTCTCTCTCTCTCTCTCTCTCTCTCTCTCTCTCTCTCTCTCTCTCTGCCTCCCATTAATTCCGCCTCACACTCTTTCGATGCACACATTTTGTTTTTGGTGTTCATTATCAAGCCCTCCTTGAAAATCAAAGTAACTCACTGTCACTGCGCTCATTTTTAGTTTAGGTCACAGAAATATCCAGCTCAGTTTAAACTGTGTCGGCTGTTTGTCTTGAGAAATGATGACAGGAGTCCATCTGGTGTGTCAGTGTCCAAAGTCCTGAAAGACACTAGGCGGAGACAGACAGACAGACAGATCATGTCACTTAGTTGAGGTTCTCAGTCTGCTTGCTGGTTTGTGGATGTTTCGGGCCTGATCTCATTTGCTGCAAGTGAACAGGAAAGTGACGGGTTCAGGTGATAAACAGATGTTAGGAATTAATGCTCAGTTTGTGGTGACGGTTTCAGTTTTGTTTAGTTTGAACTGTGTTGTCCTGTGTGCTCCGCTAACTGTAGATTTTTGATGCGTTCCATGAGTTCTTTTTCTCTCGCTCTGACCCAACAGAACAGCATCCTGTCTGCGGGGGATCTTCCAATTGACAGATTAATCACTGATCGTGCTACAATAAGACTGAAAAGCCAACAGTTAAAACAAAAGTAAAGAGAGTCATTACAACTGAAAGACACAGTCTCGTGTGGTTACACTGGTGTGAACTGACTGAGGTGAGCTCAGGTTTCAGAACGTCTCAGTCCAGCTCGTTGTGGATGGTTGCGAGTTTTAAGTCACGTCGCTGCAAATCTTTTGTCTGAACTGGGCTTCACAGTGACAGACATGTTACACTTACCTGTAATCACTTAAAGAGTTTAAGCATGTGTTTAGTATTGTGGTCGTAGATAAATGATCAAAATGTGTGTGTCCTCAAGGCAACACCACGTATCTGTGGGAGTTCTTGTTGGAGCTGCTGCAGGATAAAAACACGTGTCCCCGATACATCAAGTGGATGCAGAGGGAGAAGGGCATCTTCAAACTGGTCGACTCGAAGGCCGTGTCCAAGCTGTGGGGGAAACACAAGAACAAGCCCGACATGAACTACGAGACCATGGGCCGCGCCTTGAGGTCAGCCTGTCCTCCACACACACGCACACAGACACACACACACACACCCACCCCTTCTGCTCACCTTAACACTGCCTGTCCCTTTTATCTAGAATAATAACAGCTGTGATGTTCCCTGTGTGTGTGTGTGTGTGTGTGTGTGTGTAGGTATTACTACCAGCGGGGCATCCTGGCGAAAGTGGAGGGTCAGCGCCTGGCGTACCAGTTTAAGGACATGCCCAAGAACATCAGAGTGATCGATGACGAGGAGGACGGAGAGGAGGTGGAGGACAGCGAGGGTGTAGTTTCAGGCCAGCACCTGGCTCACCAACAGGGCCCTGCTGGCCTGGGCACCAACTCCCCCGCTGCCAACCAGCCTCAGCAGACCTACGTCACCGTCATCCCTAGCAACGCCGCCACCAGGTCTGTTCTCTGCGTTTACAGAGTGCGAACGTGTCAGCAGTCAGTTTAAAACTTCCTTTGATCTTCCTTTGACATCAGACAAATGAATGACCCCAGTTATTCTCACCAGCTCCCTGGCTTCTCTGATGATTGATTCTTCAATCTTAAAAAAAGTTCACTTGGCCCGTAAAGGCGGAGTAACACAATTGTGCTTGCCAGCGCCCCCTAAACTGTAATCCCAGGGCTCACTCTGACATACATGGATGAAATGTGGTGGACATATGTTTCATACCCGAAACAACGAAGAAATCTCTTGAGACCATCGGCTAAACTCAACAGGAAGTCGGCCATTTTGAATCAGATTGTCATTTTTTGACGATTTACATGTTTTGTACCTTAACAAACTCCTCTGAGGGACTTTATCTGATTCTCATTATCCGCTTTGGGGTCAAAAGTTATTAAAATCTTTCATTTTGGAGACACAGTGTGGGCGTGGCAGCCATGAACAACGATGTGTGTATAATATAAATGTGCATTGTTCAGTATGCACAAAACCTCACACATTTAATAAAGGCCCCATCCCGAACACATCCACATGCCAATGTTTACTTATGGTCGTAGCGCCACCTACTGGCCTCAGGAGATTACATGATTACATGATTGATAGTAGGATATGCAACTGCTAAAATGCTTTAAGTGATAATTTACATTTTTAGAGCCTAGTTTGTTGATTAGCGGTGATATTGTTGATTGGCAGAGTCCTTTAATAGAACGACACATGCAGTTCCTCATTCGAGCTCTGAGTACTTTGCCACAAAACCAGTAAAATGTCAGTGGAGTCATACTCGTGTCTGTACAAACTGACTGAAATTCACTTTGAGTGCAATGTGGAGTAAATTTCAATGAGCCTGCACTTGTACAGACCGGAAGGTTTAATGGAAACAGGGTGCAAGTTCATTGCTGTTAGTGAAGCACTTTGCCAAAAAGCTATTTTCATGTGTCGTCTCTGGAGAAATGCTTCATGTCATCAGACCTGAACTTAGAGGTTAGTCGGTAGAAATTAAATGTTGGTCCCTGTTTTACACTGTGTTCCCTCAGACTTTATGGAATTTTTTTCTAATGCACCTTGAGAGGAGAAGACAACCCTCCATCACACTCAAAATGGTCGTCAAATAAAGCTTTAGCCGCAAAAAAAAAAAAAAAGTAAAAAAAACCTTTTTGAGCAGTAAAGCCTGCCGGAGCAGAAATGATCCTCTTCCTTCATCATATTTTTTCCCCTCCGGCAGGTACCAGCAAATAGTGCTATAGTAGTGCCAAAATAATTTTAAAATAGCTACACTGTTATAATAGTGTTAAAATAGTGTGTAATGTTATAATTGTGTTATAATCTAAATATAATAAGTGTTATAATAATGTAATAACAGTGTTCAGTGTCATTTGACTCAGAGGACTGTACGTTGGAGCTGCTGCAGTGAAGTTTTGTGCCGCACACAGCGGGGATGTAATCACTTTTCCTCGCTCATCTCTCTCCTGCAGGCCAATCCGAGCCATGCCAGTGGTCATGACCAACTCACTAGGTCAGGTGACATTAAACTCCTCCTCCATCCTCACCACGGGTGTCCCAGTAACAGTAGCCAACGCATCTGCCAGCGCTCCCCCCAAACTGGTCATCCAGGCTCTGCCGACTGTGCTACCCACCAACTCCAAAGCAGGAGAGAAGATCACCATCATCACCATCCCGGCCAATCAGCTGGCCACGCTCATGCAGGCCAACCCATCAGGCCAGATCACGCAGCTCATCCAGGCCAAACCTGTCGCTACGCAGCTAGCGGCCGCCGCTAAACCCAGCACCACCACCACGCCTACCGTCCAGCTAACGGCAGGCCGGCCCACACCACAGCTCATCCTGGCTAAACCGGCAGCCGTGGCCCAACCGCTGCCACAGCTGTCTGTTCAGGTCAGCCAGTCTCACCCTGCCCCCCCCAAAACCCCCACCCAACCACCGAAGCCCTCCAGCAGCGTGTCGGAGGCAGCACAATCAGAGGCAGCTTCAGAGGCTGCGGCCCCCTGCAGCTCACCAGCAGCATCAGCAGAAACCCCAACTTCCTGAGAGCTCCGCCCCGAGCCGGAGCCGTCACAGGGGTGGGGATACAGGAAGTGACTGTGGACACTGCTGAGGAAGTGCAGGAGACGTCCCCACCCCTCAACCCCCCCTCCCACAGGGCAGAGTCCCTCTGTGATTGGCTCAGACTGTCAGCCTGATGCTGGTCTGCGGGGAGACGCCTGCTCTAACGCTTGGAGCTGCTGAAGCCCCGCGCAGGATTAAAGGGACTGTAGTAGAAACACACACACACACACACACACACACACACACACAGACAGATCAGAGCTCAAACGATATGGGCAGCCTTAGATTGTAAATGAAAAAACTCCTTTTTGTAATCAAATGTAATATAAAAAGCCTGACAGACTTTGTTGTAAACAGAAATGTAAAAAGCATTTTTTGATACTCGGCCGGTGTGTATCAGTACAGACGTCAAATTAATCTCTTTGTTTCCTGTTTTCAGTCTAGAGTTTGTCCAAACACTTCTGTTACTGCACAGCACTGTCGCATTCTTCCAACACGACACTTGTCTTTTTTTTTTTCTTTTTTTTTTACTGTTCATGAAAAGGGAGTGAGTGTGTCTGCTTCGAGATACGAGAACGTAATGGTGTGCTCCACATCTGAAGTATAATATACTATTTTTTTTCTTGTACTATCAGTGTATTGAAGTAGATTTTACTGAAATATGTATTATAAAAAACAACAAATGTGAATTATCATTGTCTGAAGTTATTCATCTATATGAGAGATGAGATGCTAGAGAAGTATTTCGCAGCATGTTTTTAACATCTGTAGCCACAGAGGGGCGCTGTGCTGCTTGTTGATGCGTGCCCTCATGTCACTCGTCTGTGGGATCAGACTTCCTGTGTGGAGTGTGTCTGTCCAGCTGTTGGCTGGGAGCCGATTAAACTGCTCACTGTCTTAGAATTGTGAAGCTCTGAAGGAACAACCTGAATAACAACACAGAGCTAACAGAGAGTCATTGTAGAGTAAAAAGTATTTTATAAGATGCAACATTGTTATTGGCTCTCACAGCAATTCGAATACTTTTACTGGCACAGACAATTTTGTAAAAAAGTTAAGAGGAAATTACACCAATAACTCTGGTTTAATGTGCAAATAATCAAAGTGAGCAGATTTTCTGCAGTGCACACAGCAGTGTCAAGCTCACCACAGCTTATGAAAACATGCTTCACTGCATTTCAACTCATATTTAGAAGAATACACATGAATGAAACACAAACAAATTAAACATGCACTAACTAAAGAAAACAAAGGGAAGGCATAGAGAAATACATCATACAAAACATTGTTCCAGATTAATATTAAGCAACATCACACGAGAGGTTGTGCTGTTGTACTGAATATCGGCACTGGTATGATGCGATCACAGGCCACAGGCGGAGAGCCAAAGATTATGACACCAGTGACAATTTTCAGTCCAACAGCACGACCTCGCGCAGGATATTGCTTTAATACAACAGTTCTACAAATTTCATTTAGTCGACAGTTCTCAGAGAAGCAAAAACATTTATTTGGCTCCGCTAGCACAAATAGTTCTGCACCTGGACTGGTACTGGACTGTTGCTAAGCAACACAAACAACATGTTCCTGCACATTAGTTCATAAGTTACAGAAGGGCGCACTGCTTTGCTTTAAACGTCCACCTTTAAGGTGCAGTTTGTTACAAAGTAACTGAGCAACTGACAGAGATTAGGACACCTGAGGCGGAGTGACACATTAACTTGAAAGTCACAGTGCTGTTTTACTCTGTGTCAGCACGCATGGAATGCTTCTTGTCCAATCAGATTGCTTGGTAGTAGCTAACTGTTGTATAATACTGCGTAAAGGTTAATACTAAGTATATAATGAAAAGTTGTTAAACATTGAGTGTGTTGACGTTAAATGTCTGATTTTAGAACATCATCACCAGCTGTTTCAGTTTCAGAGTCTCCTGTAGAAACTGTTGTTTGTCCTCTTCGTAGCTTTTTGGGAGCTTTTCAACTTCATCTCAGTCTTCTGGGTCCTGCCGAGGAAGACACAACACACACACACAAAGAACCAACAAAGAAAAACATCTTGAAAAATCAAGACGACTTTAAGATACTCCTAAAAACATTAAAATGCCTTTATTTCTGCAGCATGGCAATGTTGGACCTTAGAAACATGCTCCGACACGTTTTGTTTTGGAAACACCATGCCGTGGAAATAAAGGCATTTTAACGTTTTTAAGAGAGTGCCTTGGAGTCGCTATCGCTACCCAAAGAGCACCTCCATCAGACTGAGCCCAGGCAGCACTTCTTTTCTTGCATTTTTGAAGAAAAACATTGGTTGAGTTTTATTTTGTTCCTTTTTGAACAAATTTTCTGTATGTGCGGCTCATTTCTGATGCTGCTCTTCTCAAACGTGGTGAATTAGTGATGCTGCGATGTCATGTTTGGTAAATGCTGACAGCAGCTCTGATGTGACGCTGCCTCATGGGAAACCATGTGCATGCTGAGGTAAGAGGCTGATTAATTAAAAACTAAATGAGACCATCTGACAGATGACACCGTGACTTTTTAAAGGTCTGAGAAGCCAAAATATCTTTTGGCTACAAATTGTAATCGATGTGGCCCGTGTGAAACCAGTGTCCTGTTCATGTGCCGCTGAAATAAAACAGATTCATCACCCTTTCAACAACACAAGCCTGGAAATCAAACAGGACAACAAGAAGTACAAATAATAACTTTATTTTATATATTACTATTTCTCCTCATGTTTAATGGAGTCACAGCAACAATTCTGTCATGATTAGCAAAGTAAAACATTTTAATTAAAAGCAAAGTAAGTATTTAAAAACTAAAAAGTCAATGAATACCAGCTGACAGAAAGTCTTAATAGAATCATTAAATAACATTCAGTGAAAGTGATCGAATGTGGAAACAAAGAACAGCTGCAGCTGGTTACAGACTCCAGCAGACGAATCTCTAAGCTGCCATTTCAGCTGAAGTTTACAACTTAGTGGATAAAATCTGAACTTGTCCCAAAATTCAGAATGTTTGTTTCCAGCAGAAGTGATGTCACACTCAGTACGTTTGCATGCGCAGTGAAGTCGAGCTACAGTTTTAGCTCGATTAGGTCAGTTAACTGGACTTCTGTCATTGTTCGGGTACACGAGCACTGAGGGAGAATCGATTTGTCCGACTCTAGGCGGCGATACGCCCAGTTCAGCTGGTTGCTGTTGGACCTTTTTCCAGTTAGCCAAACAAGTTAGCAAGCAGCTACTGGAATCCATGTTGAACAGTGAAAAAAACATGGACAACTTCACAGCGCTGAACACTTGATATGTTGGCTTTACTTCGGTACAAATTCGATGCACACTTCCTGTCGTGCTGACGGGATTCTTGTTTTCGTACCGGCTCTCTTCTACTAATGTATGCTGTTTGAGTTCTGGGTCAAAGACGCTGCGGGGACTGTCCATCACGCGCAGATTGCTTCGGCCAGTCCGAGTGCAGGAGTGATTTGACTTCTAATCGCATTATGTGGGTGTGTTAGCTTGACTTTGAGAAATTCGATTTAATGCAATTTCAGTTGGACTAACATGTTTACATGCATTTTAAAGGCCCATTTTTAGCGAACTAACAATAAATCGATTTTCTCTAACATCATGTAAACGTACTGAGCATCATCAGTTCACATCAATTGTTCCCCATCACGTCGATGTTTCAAAGAAAAGTAACAGTGACAGACTAATGGCAGATATGCACGATATCAGCCAGCATGCTGAGATCTGCCGATACAATAACCAATAAAATAACAGGCTGCTCTTTCCGTAATGTAACGCCTGAGTTGACGCCATGTTTCACATGTTCCTGTAAACAGACGTCATGTTTACTTTGTCTCTTGTGAAACAGGCCACATTTGTCCTGGCTGTGTGTTTTGTTCTGATTGTCTCAGGGAGCATCATCCAGTTTTATTAACTTACTCACTTTCACCTTTGTATTTTATGTCTGCATTTGTTGGCGGGCCAGCATGGTAAGAGTTTGCATAATAACACTGTATGTAAATTCCACTGCAGGAGAGACCTGATGATCTCTGCAATGAGGTGTGAAGCAAAAATATACGTATATATCGGTATCACTATTGATTATTGGCCAAATGAGTTGTAAAATATCGGACTGTTGTATTAATATTTGATATCAGCACAAATCCAATATCCTGCATTCCTAACTACTCGCGTTTGTCTCTCTTGCGTCTGCATTTTCATCACGCTCCAGTCAGGTTTCTCCTGCCATCTGTCCAGTGGCTTCAGGAGGAGCCACAAAGCAGTCGTCCTATTGGTTTAGGGTAGCTTTGATTGACAGCCTACATGAGCCTATGAGGATCCTCCCTGAAGTTGATGTCACAGATGAGTGATAAATGGTCAGAGGGGTAGTGGTAGCTGGGGAGGCGGTCTGGGCCGATCTGCTCCTCTGTGGGGATGTCCAGCAGGCAGTTCACACTCAAAGCATCATGGGTATACCAGATATAGTCCAGAGTGCTGCAGCTCTCTCCAGAGGGGCGGATCTTCCACGTCGTATAGGCCGGCTCCGTCTGCCCGTCGGAACTCAGCAGCTTGTATGCAGAGTTCAGGCCGAGAGGGGAGGAGCTAAAGCGTCGGTAAACGTCCTCTGACGGCTCTGCGTTAAAGTCCCCGCACACCACTAAAGGGACGCGGCACGGCGCTGCCTCGCACTGGCTGCTGCTGCCTCGGGACGTTATGCTGCGTAAGTTCTGCAGCAGGTCGGCACCCTGTGCACTGCGCAACCTCTCCCAGCCGCTGCGAGCTTTCAGATGGGTAACGGCCACGCACAGCCGCTGGCCCGTCACCTGGCAGTTCAGCGTCTGGACGATGGCCACCTGGTTGGTGGGCAGCATCATGGCTGACAGCCTCAGGTGAGCTGTAGACTGGAGAGAGAAGCGGGAGCGGCGGTAAAACAGAGCACAGCCGTCAGGACCGTTATTCTGTTCCACGTCCAGACAGGGAGACCAGGGTTTGGCCAGAAAGCTGCCGTGGTAACCGAGACTGGCCATTATTGGCTGGAAAGTATCATAGTAGTGGTCCACTTCCTGCAGGCACAGGATGTCAGGGCGGTAAGTGAGGATCTCCTCCAGGATCAGGTACTTCCTCTCTTGCCAGTTGAGAGCGTCCAGTGGACAGCGGATAAATCCGTCTTTGCCCTCGCCGAGAGCTGGAGGTAAAGAGAGAGAGAGAGATGTTTACACCAAACAAGAGCGAGAGTCTGCAGCTCTGTGAGGCTGCGCTGACTGGGCTTTACACCCATGGAGATGATGTCCTACGACTGCTCTGCCTCAGCTCTGTGATTCACGGAGGTTCCTGAAAGCAACACACAGGCTGCAGCAGCGGGTCGTTGTTGGGGACAGCTGCAGACAGAGCGGTCGTAGGACATCAGAGGGAAACCAGAGGACATTTACTTCATAAAATATGACCCGATTATACAAAAACTGCTGTTTTAAGCAACATATTAGTGTACAGTCAAAGTTATGTATTGATGCTTTAACAAAGACAGATCGAAGTGGTCGTGTGATGTATCATAATGATTCAGGGCTGATAACTGTGATAACTGACACACACACACACACACACACACACACACACAAACAGCAGTTTTAACAGCTTTTGATCAGTTAACCAGGAAAAATACCTACAGTGACTTACATGGCTTAGTGTGGGCTACCAGGGCTGCCAGATGATGAGCATAAATAAAGTCTATTCAAAGCGTATACTGGTCAAATATGAGATAGTTTACACAACAGGTTTCACAACCAGCACAATTTGCTAATCTGCTATCGTTAAAGCTGCATTTGGTAACTTCAACTAATGAGCTAACAGGCGTTACCTGTAGCATGAGACTCATTAGGAAGCAACTCTGCTGCAGCCGATTTTTTGGCTTGCATTTTATTATGTTTGTTGTCTCTCTCTCTTTAAGTCCAGTTTGAACTGAGACCAAATGGTTGCAGAGAAAGTTGCAGCGGAGTAAACTGGTCCGTCTCAGCTCGAGCTCGAGCCGACTGACGGTGTGGCTCACAGACTCTCTGTTGTTGGCAGAGGCGAGTGGAGCACTGTGAGCCAATCAGCTCGTACCGATGTCACCTGTCGCTAAGAAGCACGGTGTAGACCGACCAATCAGGACAGAGAGTACAGAGAGTATGACTGATTGGACAAACTCTCATACCATGTCACTTATTAACAGCTGTTTGAGGGTATTATGACATTTTTGTTCAAACAGAACATAAAAAAGTTATTGATATTTACAACAAAGATATCAACTGAAGCTTTGAGTTGTTTTCAAATCTAAAAACAACATCCTAAGTTTCGACATGTCCCTCGTGCACAGCTGTGTGGTCCACAGACAGACGTGTACCTTGAGCGAGGATGTTCCACTGCATGACCCGTATGGAGGGGTTGTGCTTGTGGTGGCAGGGCGCCATGCTGTTGGGATAGACCAGACTCCGGTGCGGTCGGGCCGGACGTCTCTGCAGAGCTTCCTCACATTCTCTGAGCAACTGGTCTGGGTCGATCTCTGCCAGGTCCTGGTCCAGGTCCTGGTCTGGGTTCTCCTCCAGGTGCAGGTCTGGTTGTGCCAAGGGGGCTCGGTTCAGTGACTGGGCTAAAGTACCAAATAACCTGCTGCTGCTGCTGCTGCTGCCCATTGGACAAACTGACGGAAACATGAGAGAAACATGAGGTCAGTGAACGTGTTCTGGGTCTTAACGTTGGTAACATTAAGGCACCATGAGCCATCAGTCACACCACAACAAGAGAGGATGAGTCAAAACCTGAGTGCATCGTCCTCAGCTGATGAGTGTCTCAGTGCTTATTAACTGAATTTT
>JAQFJA010000026.1:1175771-1187265 GCA_029874485.1 Naso brachycentron | reverse complement strand
CTCTTCCTTGTTACTGCACGCACTGTCAAAAAAATGGTGTCTATCTGCTTGTCATGGACTCGGGAGTGAGGCAAGACTCGAAAACAAAAAAATGTTGGTGTATCCCTTTAAGTTGTCCATGTTTCCACCATCAATATGGCTTCTGCTAGCTGTATGCTAACTTGTTTGTAGCTTGTTTGGCTAACTGGAGGAAGGTCCGGCAGCAACCAGCTGAACGGGTCATATCACCACCTACTGCAGAGAAGTCAGACAATAAATGATTCTGGGAACAAGGACAGCAGTCCGATTAAATGACCTAATCGAGCTTTAACTGCAGCTCGACTTAACTGTGCATGTAAACCTGCTGACTCAGTCAGTCGCTGGTTTACTTCCTGCAGGGCAGCACCAGGTAAAAACAGCCGACCCTCCGGCACGGTCACAGCTCCATCAGATAAGATTTGAGTCCAAAGATCCAACATTATTTAATGTCATTTTAAAAACGCAAGGTCGTTAAATGAAACAGAGTTGAAGTCTTCTTATGCTACAACTGAACCAGAAGGTTAGAATGAATTAATAAACATTATGTTCATGAAAAACAAACAAGTTTTTACTATGAAGCATTGAGTTCAGAGGTATCACAGCTTGAGAATTAAAGCTGTCTTTAACTTTGGCGTCACTCATCCGTACACACGGCCAACTGAGGATGCAAGAAAGTGTCAGACACAGTCCCTCCACTCTGAAGCTGTATTTAATCTGAAACTTGTAGAGATGCTTGATGTGCGTAACTGCCTTGTGAGTCTTTTGATGTTTGTTTTGTTATTTAGCATATGTTTGTGAAGGAATCAAACAGCAGCACGTCGTTCAGTCGGTTTAAGGAGAAACGCATAGCTTTCGCCAGGAATTGAGAAAACCATCCGTCACGACATAAGCTTAAATTTATTCACTGAAAAGAGGAAGGAGAGCAGAATTTGGGGGGTGTAATTAATCTTCATAGTGAGTCGATAAAGTGTAAATGTGAAGCTTTTACAGAGAGCTGTGCCAACGTGCCTCAGTGATTCAGAGCAGAAATAGAAGGTGCTGCTCAGTGCTGATATCACACTATATGGAGATGTGAGAGGGAAAGGTTGTGACTCGTGCTTCCACCGACATATAACGTATGAGCCACGATAAGACCTGGAACACAGCACACCATCTCCTCAGCAGTTTTGTACCTCACATTAGCAGTCTTGCTGAGAAAGCAAAAGCGAGTGTGTTAAATGCGTGTGTGTGCCTCTCTGTCTGTTTCTGTGTGTATATTTTTAGCGTGAGGCTGATTTGTCCAGTCTCAGTAATATTTCTGGGTTATTAGTCGAGCAGGGCTTTTATCCTCCTAAATGTAGTTTAAGCAGGGATCTAAGCCGTGTCTCCTCTGGCAAACACTTTTAGAGCTCAGACTTGTCTGCCAATATTTAAGACGGATTGGACAAGAGAACTTAGCACCTCATTTGATTAAAAAAAAACCCAACAACAAATGAATGAAAACTCGGTTTTATTTTGAATGGCAATTTCATTGAAACTTGCTTTGATAAGTTAATGACGCCCCACAGTGTGGGCTATTATGTAAAGATTAAGGAGGTGGAAGCAGGGTAGAGGGACTATATGGTGTCCTACCACTGTCTGAACACTAGGTGGCACCAAAGCTCCATGCTTTGGTGGACCTACCCTGAGCTGCGTTCCAAACAGCCTGTGTTACTATATTCACATCAGGGTGTGCTCTTTTTGCTCTTCAAATAATGTAATCTTTCCTCCATCGCATTTTAGCATTTTTTTCTTCCCTCTATTTTTATTTCATCTTCAGATTTAGAGCTGCAAGAGGTTGTAAGAGCTCGAGGATAAATGCCAATACCATGCTCGTGTGGAGCAGGAGGAAAAATCTTAAACCCTCTCCAGATGAGATGAATTTGGAATGTTAATTGTATTTGCCTATGCAAATCAGTACTTTCAGACATCCAGACGGTTTAATAATCTGCTGTGGACGGTGGTAATCCGGGGTTATGTCACCCATCATAATGCAAAACAAGCAGCATTTTCAGAGGCTTCATATGTCTGTGAGGAGAGACGCTTCTTTAGCCACCCATGCTCTTGTAGCTTTGTGTAATCCAGATGCTGAGGCTGTGTGAAAAGCCAGATGTTGATGGAAATGGGATTCGGGGTGAGCTGTTTACGGCCAACAGCTCATACAGTAATGTGACCTGCAAGCAGATGCAGTGCTCAGTCTTCACTTGGCTAAATGAATGAGACCGTGTTTGAGTGGAACATACTGAGAATATTCAAGGACAGCAGATAAGTGGACAGTGCTGCAGGAAGTTTCTCTGGCTGTTCTCTGTATAGAATGAAATAAACAACTTTTAATAGCCTTTAAGGTATAGTCCACAGGTACACAGGCAGTTTTTAAAACAAGGTTTTTTTCTCCATCATTCTCAAAACACTCGCGTAAGCGCAAACACGACAAATGAAATCTCTGTCCAAACAAAATAACAAAATCACAACTGAAGTGCTGTCACGAGAATGTCAAACCAGCAACCTTAAAGCCAATCAGAGACTTGAAAAAAGCCATTACCATATGCTAACAGCAGCTCGGTCCACTGAATGCCCGTGGAAGTCATGATGTGTCTGTTCCTTAATAAAGTGTATAAGAAAAAACAAACTTGAGTGTGTAAACATGTCAAAAGTACTTTATCACCTCATGTCATCAGCTGAGATGACGGTGCTGCTCACTCTGATGCCAAACACTGTTGATAAAGGCACTCAGACAGTCCACACATCAGTACTACAAATCAAGTTTCATCCTGGCTTATTTCAATGTAATCAACAGCATTTGTTTGGTGCTTCTTGTAAACATTCAAACTGAGCCTCTCCCTCTGAGCTCAGCACCACCACAGGTATCGTTCTGTGCAGGCTATGTAGGAATATTACATTTGTTTCAATAGAAAAGTCCAAAGTTTAGTAAGCTAGCACAAGCTAACCGCCCGTGTTTGGCACCTACTTGTCCAACAGAAAGCAGCAACTCTACGTCGCTCTTCCTCACGTGTAGAGGCTTAGAAGTGATGGTTTACCTTAAAGGACAAGTTATGTTTTTGCACATTAGACCTCATGATGAGGATATTTACGATCATATACGATGTTTGACAGTAGACAAACGGTGCAGTCCTGAGAGCTGGAGCTCGTTGCTAACGTCACTGCTGGCTGAAAACAACGGAGGAGCATGACCACAAACGTTTATTGTATTTTTTGTTTTCAGCTGAGCTCCAGCTCTCAGGACTGCACCGTTCATTAAAATAATGCCACAGAACATCAAATGTGATCGTAAATATCCTTATCATAAGACTCAATGTGCAAAAAAATCAAACAAACTTCTCTTTTAAACTGTATTTGTTTGGATGAAAGGCCAAAACGCATAAAATAAGCCACATTTTTAAAAGTACCCATGTATGAGTGGACAAGCAGTCTGACAGGGACCAAAACCATCGATAGGATTCGTTTAACTTAACTGAAATTTTATGATTTTATTTGTGACACTCAGTGGGCTTCCTACTTTGAGCGATGAGTGTCTACGAAATTTCATGGAATCCATGAAATAGATGAGCTGCTCGCATGACTAAAGAGCAACAGAAGAATGTGAAAAGGTTTTTAATTGAGGCTCAGCTGAGACAAATTTGTGCTGAACTGTCGCTTACAAACCGTGAACAGACAGCAGTTTGTTATCAGAGATCATTTTGCATCTAAACAGAACAACCTTGACATCTGCGATTGATGTTTGTCTGTTAGAAGAGTTGGTGTGACGACTGTCTTGATCTGCCTGAGCAGAGAATACCGTCGTCAGTTTGATCTGAACCACGGAGACAGAGTCATTTCCTCAGCCGACTTGGATTACAGGCAAATTAACCTGCTGCTTTGCACATTTCATGATGCGGGCTGATTTTTTTTTTCATTCCGTCATGACAGCTCAGTAATTACAGCAACAAATCAGTGATTGCAAGCAGCAGGAGACTCTGGGGAATTGTTATTTCCTGTGTTTTCTCATTAAAATAGGTTTTATCCATGTGAATTACTGCTGTTCTGTGAGGTCAGTGGTGGATCTGTGGGTAAATTCAACGTTAGAAGAGAGTGTGTAACGCTGATTCACTGCATCTCTGGAGGTCCAAAATTAGATAAACATCCACCTGACATGAAAACAGTACTAAAACTTTCTGCCCTCCAGCTTACTGAACAGACGCAGAAAGGGCAGTCGGAGGGACCGAGCAATCGATGCCTCCTCCACCGCTCAGACCTCGGCGTTATTGATTCACTCTCTCCGTGAAGAGGAGGTGTTGATGGAGTGAAGGTGCTGCCTAAGGGAGTGGAAGAAAAGTAAAAAGGAAGGAAAGGGGAAAAGGGGAGGCCAAAGGGAGGGTGAAAGAAAGAGAGTAGTGGTGGCGCTGTCTGCCTGCCTGCTCTCCCGACTGCCTGGAGCTACAAGTTGTCCCTGACCTGCAGGACGATTCAAACAGACCCTCTACCCATCTGCTCTGGTGTCTGGGGTTTGTTCCTAACCTTTTACTGCTCACATGGAATGGAGTTGAGCTGAAAAAGCTTCTCAGACGGGTGGTAGTGATGGACGGGCTCCCTTCTTCTCCTGAACAAGGTTAGATCAGCACCATGTAACCTGTTTTTTCACTTACAGAAGAACTTCTGCCCAGCATACTGTAAATCTGTACCGGTAAATTCACTGTAAACACTGCAGCAAGCAGTATCGCAAATGTAGGTAACAGATCTCTGCAGCTGAGTCAGGGGGCTCAGAGTTCAGCCAGCCTTCAGTACAGATACAGGATATTAGAATCACTGAACAACAGAACAATATTTAGAATTATTTAGAACATAACAATATTTACTTTTGGAGATGTTGATGATTACATCAAAATCAGATACTGGTCAGTCAGTGTCCTCAACCTTTGAAATGAAAAATATGAAGTACAGTCTGTAGTTTCATCAAACGTCTTTTTGTCAGTGAATGAGCAGGCAGCTGTGGGTGCAGGCAACATGCATGGCAGGTATAAAAACTTCAGTCTGCATTGTTGGGAGACTCTTAACTTTAACTTAATGAAAGAGAAAAGAATCACAAGTTCAGAAAGTTCAGAATCCACGAAACATATTATATATATATATATATATATATATAATTAGTAAAAGCACAATGCAACCTGCATGTGCACTTTGAGATTTTAGTCTTATAAATGTGATCACGCTGTAGGGATTGCTTTCACATGTGGCTGAGATCTGATCACAAACCGGCGTGTTATATTTATGGCTGGCATTTACATTTACTTTTCCCAGCAGCAACCTCGGGGGCTGAAAAATGAAACCAACATGGTGGTGCCAAAATCGCAGTTCCTCGCCGTTTGAGGCTGGCTCCAAAAGCAGGTCATCTCCGTAGAGCCCAACATTACAATGAACATGTTAAAAGCCTTATAAACAGTTTTTGTCTCTACTAATAACCTAGTTCATGACAGCTGTGCTAGGGTTGAATTTATGTATAACTGACTCATTTAAATTAAATTAAGGCTTATATTTCTGTATAATTATGGGAGTGGCCTTTAGAAGTGGCGGCAACTTCTAGCTGCCTGCTCTGCATCACAAGGACGGTTTCCATCACAGGTTAGTGCAAAACTGTGATACCAAATGCCAATAAAACACCATTGCTACAAGACTGCTTTTCTACTGAGTGATGTTAATGCGAACTCTCCTTGACAATATTCCAAGAAGCACGAAGATGGATGTGCAAAAATATTTCTCTCACCACACACTAGGCAAGTCAGAGCGAGAGAAAAAGTCACAACCACATAAAAATCTACAGAGTCCAGAACAAACTGGAAAACACCTGGAGGCTCGCAGTTAAAACGAAACAAAACAAAAACTGTCACCACAAACGGAACATTTCTCCCTTTTATTTATTAATGAAAAAACTCAACAACATTACAGTATTAACTTAAAACCAGCAGGGAAAAAACAGCTGATTGTGGTTTGCACAGAACGTCTCCTCTGTCTCTCACTGACTCTGTCCCTTCACTTTCCTGTCAACTCATTGCAAATAACATTAAGCCAGAAACATCAACAAACAACCACAAAAAACAAACAGGCTAAACCAAACTAAGTGACAGGATCTGTCTATCTGTCTGTCTGTCTGCGGTCAGTCAGTCTCTGCTCAGTTTCTTTCAGGACTGTGGACAGCGTCGCTCCGACACACACAAATAAACCAGATCAGGCATCACTGAGAGCCGACTGCATTCATAATAGGCAAAGAATCGATCTGTAAGTAACTTCTGTGGGACACAATATAAGAAAAAAATAACAAAAATATTACATGCTATTTTTACAGATTTTGAGTGACAGAAAGGTGCTTAATCCAATCAAGTAAGTGCTGGTCTCTGTCTGGGAGCTCCTGAATCAAGTTCTCACGGGATAAAAAACAGTTCCAGCGCTGCTTATCAAACAAATACATGAAAAGTTTCCATTGCAGTTTTTGCAAAATCTGGCTTTTCCAAATCGCCTGAAATGCCACCTCGCGTGGAGGAAAAACTTCCTTTTTTAAACTTAAATGTTTCCATTGGGTATAGTTTCTATTTGTAATTTCACTTTGTGCAATTTGAGGGTTAATGGAAACCTAGAGTCATCTCTCCCAAGCTCCACCCTCTCATCCAACTATGGTCACATCTGGCACTAAAATAAACAAGATGGCGACAGCCACGATGCTAAACAGGAACATTCACATCAGTATACGTTAAATCAGTGGGTGACATCACGGTGGCTCTGTCCACTCTAATATACGGCCTTTGGCTTTTTCTTATCCAGGTAACGTGTTCAGATTACAGGTCACGTGTTCATGCCAGGTGTAAATGAGGAACCAAAGTCATGAGCTGTGTTTACTTAAAAATCTTGTTTCCTTAAATACTGTTACCAAGGATCTTTCTGTCTACTTGACTCTTTTTTCTCGATGAAGTGAAAGAGAACTGTGTGCGTGTTTCTCTGAAGACCTGGTGTGACACGATGTCTTCCCACGACAAAGTCAGTGGTGCATTCACTCTCTCAGGCCCTTACAGGGTTTTATAATCGTCAAGTATTTTCTGCTTGACACCTCGAGGTGAAGGTTGAGCTCTCTAAAAGCATTGGATGGAAGCCGCAAGGGGGATGAACCTGCATGTCGCTGCTCTCCAGCTTGTTTTTTATCTCTACTGCTTCATGTCCTTCGTGTTTTTTTTCTTCCACTATGATCACATTCACATGATTTGCTCCATGCTCGATTGGTGCTATGCTGGCAATACTCAAACCATCGCCTTTCCACCTTTCACATCTCTTGATTTATCGTTTGATTTATCTGTTTTTCTGTTGCTTTCCCCGTCTGCTTCCTCCCTTTCCTTCCATCAGTGGCCTCGGATGCAGAGGGCTGCGAGGGCTGGGAACAAAACCAGCTCAAATCAGTGTGTGGAGTGGATTAGCTTTGAAGGTGCATGTTAAGGTGCTGCTAGATTCCTTTGAGCTGGAGAAGAAGTGGGTGCGACGCGCTGTCAGGGAGTTTCAGGGGAGGCCAGTAATAGCCTTTGTGTGTGTGAGTGGGGTTATGCTGAGGAAGGTGAATGCAATCATCCAGAGCTGTGTTGCTATTTAACACTTAGATTCCCCCTGGGAACAACCTTTCAAGCTGTTTGGCCTTCATAAGTAGTTGCTGATTATTTTACAAGTACTGGCCAAAAACGTGCTTCCTATAAACACGCACACACACTGTCTTGCACACACATATAGAGCACATGTTCTAGAAGAAAACACTCCCATTATAAAAACAGCACTGGCTCAGCACCTCCTCTGTGCACAGGTCAAGGTAAAGTCAGATAAAGAAATAAACATGTTTCTTTTCTTTTCCGCACCAGAGAAAAGCAGTCACGCTTCAGACCTCCTTCTCTTACTCATCTGACTCTTCAGGCTCAGTATTCTTGTTTTGTGGCACCATATTGTCAACACATCGCCGCTTAGAGCTTTCTTTAGGCGTAGTATATAATAATGTTAGGGCTGCAAACAATAACACGTTAATCACAATCGATTAAAAGGATGCGATTGACATGTTATTTTTTAAAATCGTGTTAATCGCGTGCTGCAGTTTTGTCCCCTTCTTTCTTTCTTGCATTTTTCTGTTTTTAAAATTTTTTATCCATATTTTCAGCCAATTGTAGCCTTTTTATTTTTATATTTTTTGAATAGATTCTTTTGATTCCATCTCTATTTTGTTTTGTCTTTTGTCTTATTGGTCGAATTACTATATACACATTTAAGTGACACTCCTGCAGCCTACATATTCTGATAGCCACGCTTGTCCTGGGAAAAACAAAGTCTGTTACATGATTTTGCAGTAGAGGGTTGAGGTTTTGCATGCATTGTTACACTAGAAGTCAGGGCACTCTGAAAACAGAAAAAAATAACAGACTAGAGTCCAGAAGACAAATTTTAGGCCTATGGCAGTGATCTAACTTGCAGTTTTGATTGTGGCCACGTCACCACACGGTGCTGGTCTGCTTTGTCTGCCCGCTCTGACCTTCGCTACCTTTCCTCTCCTCCTCTATCTACATCACCTCTTCTTCCTCTCTTACTTTGACTCACTCACTGAAGCTTCCCAGCAGAGCGTTCAGGGACTTAGAGTCAAATGTAAAGTACTGTAAACACAAAACCATCTTATGAATTAAATATGTAAAAGAAACAAAGATTCTGTTGTTATTAGGTTTGTTTGTCATTTTCCTTATGCAAACGGTGCTGTAGGGCAAAGCATCGTTGCTGTGGTTCAGGCCCATTTAATTTGATTCTTGCGGTGGTTGCATGACGTTTATTAAAATTTTGCTGCTTGGCGCGGCAGCTGTGCATGTTAACTCGGTTATTTTTAGACTCTGGTAATTGCTTACAGATTATAGCAGGTTGCAGGGCCGACAAGAAAACCTCATAATAAGGACTTAATGAAATATGAGCCTTCAGACTTCTTCTTGTTTAAAAGATGAGAACTCTCTCTCAGTCTATGCGTGTGTGTATGTGTGTGTGTGTGTGTGTATGATTTCACCTCGGCCTTTTCCTTTCCTCTCCTCAGCCTTTATATAAGAGGCTGTTTATCAAACCAACCAGCTGAAGAAAACATGAAGCAGTAAAAAAATAAAAGTGGGAAAGAAAGATGGATTAGAAGCAGAAAAAGTTCAGTCCTGTGAGTTCATTATTCTTCTGAATCTCTAATGGAACAAGCTAAATCCTCTGAACAGCAGTAGTAATAATGCAGACGGATGGTTTGTAAGCTAGGGTGCTCACACTGAGTACATTACACGGACGCTAAAGTGTTTTTTGCTTCAGTCTGGCCATTGTTTATCTTGGTGGAATTAATTGAACACTAGCGCTGAAATGTGTGAATGAAGGTTGTAAGAGCTGTTCACATAACTACAACAATAACTATAAACATATCAATGCAAAGTGTTCTAACTCTCATTATAACAGAAACAACAGTGGCACTAACACAGTGAATGTGTTCATTGAGACTCTTAATACACAAAGACCCACGGAAAGGGAAAAGACCTGGACTTTGGCGTTTACTGGCTGGCCATCGCTACCACCTGTCTGAGTCTGTCCCTAACACCACAGCCCATAATGTCCCCCATCAAGCCACAAACAGCATCATCACAACCAGCGTTTCAAGTGAAAAAAAAACAAAACAAAACAAGGGGCAGTTTACATGGCGCAAGTTTTTGCATCAAACAACACACTTTGGTCGCGGTCTGGAATGCCTGAAACCGGATACCAGAGTGGAATCTTTTAAAACTGCAACCTTCTCTCTAGCTGTGTAAACTGGCAAGCAGAGCACCTGCGAAAATGGTGATGACACTAATGCTAATGCTAGCGCAAGTCAATGCATTCCACTTGAGCCACTACCGAACTCTGATTAAACACTCCACAGTGCACCGAAAGCAGGTTGAAGATGACAACAGTCTATTGAGGTGAATTTTAGTGTTTGTATCATAATTTTAGATTCAAACTACGGTTAAATGTCTTTAATTTGTGGCTGCTCAGGGCTCAGCAGCAACAGGAAGTGAACAACTTTAAGCAGCTCCGATGGTTTGTCATTACAAACTTAGAAATCTGACTGCTGGCCTGGCATGCGAACTACAGCACTTTTGGTTGTTTGTGTAAACGCGGACATATTGTGCAGACACAAAGGAAAGATTTTTCTCTTTATAATAGTGTCGGAACTCCCCTTACTCACCTGTTGGCATGTGAATCAAGCGATCGGTATTGATGAATCATCAAGCAGTCTACGATGTGAGTTTTTACAGTGAATGAAAGATACTAGAAAATATTGCTGATTTTCACAAAAATAATTTATGAACCAACCTCAGGCTACTTTTACTTTTCTGCCTCAGTATTTGACTATGTTGGCCTGCATTAGACTGTCGGAGAGCTGTGTCATCATCAGAATCCCTCACAGTTTGCCTTCTCTTTGTGCCCTTTTGGAGCCACGTCAACATCACCTTTTATTCCTTTGCTTTTCCCCGTTTATCCAACATTGTTGTGACCCGCTCTGAAACACAGTGGCGGTGGATGCTGACGGACAGCAGCGGAGCTGTTCCAGAGCGCACACACAATCTTTGGAGTCCTAAGGTTAGCGTTAATGATGCACTTCTGCAAGAACAAATGAGTGAACGTCACGTAGTCAGCGAGAAAAGAGGTGAGCGTCATGCAGTGCACCCTAATGTAATGAATCGCCAACAGACACTGATATGGAGAGGACAGGAAAGGGTACTGGGAGCTTGTGACCAATCCCTGGATGCTGTGGTGGGGGTACTGCGCACCGGTTAGTACCAGCCCACTTAAAGCACTGATGACCATTTATAAGAGGGTGGTCCTGCTGCTGATGAGCTGTAGGAGAATGATGAAGGCCTCGTCCACCAGCTACCTGTGGGACACAGTGGGCAAGACAGATTCTTCCAATGCATAATGGAGATTTTGGTAACACTTTACTAAAGGCTTGCATCTATAATGCATTATAAACATACTTATAATGCCTTATAATGGGCCCGTAGTGCTGTACAATCATAGATATAAGAAGGGTCAGGATTAACCTTGACCATGACCACCTGTTACACTTTATAAGTGTGTTCATAATGTGTTATAATGCCTTATGGAGCCAGGCTGCATAGGAAGTGTCACCAAGATTTTTCTTCTTTAGAATTGGTACTACATAACACTTATAATAACTTAAATCTATGTAGTGTCTTCCAGAAGACCCAAGGACGCCAAGGAATCCCCGGGGAGACGGAGTTCACTTAAGTTCTGAGGGTTAGTTGAGTATTTTTTAAGTGGTGTTGTTGTATGAAGCGATTATTAGGGCTGTAACAGTATCAAAAACGCATGGTACGATAATACCTCAGTACCAAGTCCACGATATAGTATTTATTGCGATATTAAATCAAATCAAAATTTG
>JAQFJA010000026.1:1003099-1018808 GCA_029874485.1 Naso brachycentron | reverse complement strand
GACTGAATAAACGGCTGTTACACTTTAAGTGTCTGTGTGGAGTCGTGCACTTGGGTTCAAATCTCTGCCTTGTCAGTTGCAAATTTGTGTTGCTGCTGTTGTGAAGAGTTTTGATCCCAACATGTCGTATCCGAATAATTTGCTTTTTCGTGTCATTTATTCGTTACGCATCCCGTGTGTTAAGATCTACAATCATTCATGTTTCCTGCAGTGCAGATGCAATAAAACAAGAAGGTCTTGGAACTATCGAATAGTTCGATTGAATGGTCTGAAAACACCTGAAAATCCTAAATAAAGAAATAAAGAAATAAAAATTAATTAATTAAAAAAAAATCAGTATTGTAAAAAATCTTTCAAACTGCCCAACTGTCTTCTCTGCTCTGTGCATGTGATGAGTAACAAGTGCAGAAAGTGGAACACAGCGAAATAAAAGAACTTGAGAAAGAACTGAAACAGACGAGAGATGAAGATGTGGTGAGAAGAAAAGAAAAGCAAAAAAGATAAAGGGAAGACATAAGACAGTGAGTGATGAAGGGGGGGTGTAGAGTAGACGGAGAGGGAAAACTGACAGAGCAAGACCTACAGTAAAGGCACGACAGAATGACAGGCCAATGAGAGGAGAAGAAAGAGACACAAGTCAGGAAAGAGAGCAATGAAAATGACTGCAGAGAGAGGAGAGATGCTTGACTGCCTGCGTCTTTTGTGCCTGGCCCCGATGGCCCTCGGGCAAACGGGATGATGGGCACATGAATCAGAGGCTGTCTGCCTGAAAAATGGCACAAAAGAAGGGCCTGTCGATTGTCAAGAGAGAGAGACGAGCAAGAGAAAGAGACATAACAAAGAGGACAGAATGGAAAACAAGCAGAGAAGAAATGTACAGAGGACCCAAATGACAAAACAGAACAGATCAAAAACATCATCAGAAGGAGAGGAGAGGGAAAAAAAAGAAATGAAAGATGGAGACCGGAGGAAAAATAAGGTGAGGAGAGAATGTTAGGTAAGAGTGGGAACTCAAAATGTGAAGACGTCTGTGTCTGGGCATACAGAGTTCACATCTGTGATGTACAATGTAATGGAATACGTAATAAGAAATAATAAAAATTGATTTGTCAGGTGGATAAATGATGAGAGACATAATGAGGAAGGGTGAAAACAGTTTATTTTTAATTGATTTTATTTTAGAGTGTCTGTTTTGCTTCTTTCTGTCGAGCTTTCTGTCTAACTTGATTCTCACTTGAATCAATATAACAGAGAAGAGCTTTAGCATCTGTGCATTTCACAGGGATTTTACCATTTGCTGTTTGAAGCACTTTGGTTTGTCATGCTACTCTGAAAACATTTCTGCTGATAGACAGCAGACCTCTTTACACTCACAAGCACTGTTCCCACATGGGCCTCGAGTTTCACAAAAGGTAAACTGCTGGTAACAGCCAGACTGCTCAGAATGGCACATGTGACCGACTGGCTTTGGCGATTCTTATGTGGATGTGATTGGACCACTGCAGCAGCATCTGTTACATTAACCAGCTGGCTAATACCCCCTTTACCTGAAGAGCATTTGAACAGGAAACAGAAGACCGAAGTCACTAAGAAAGGACTGAATTATGCAGAAATTTCTGTCTGCCCTGTCTTGATTTTTATTTAATGTACATGAAGCCTTAAGAATATTTACATTCATATACAGCGTTCTACAGCATTATTATGATGAATGGCTCCTTAGAGCTAAAGGTCATTGCTAACATTACCTCTATCAAAAAACAATGGAGGTGCATCGGGCACTTTGATAACACACATCCCAATAAATAAATAAATAAACAACTAAAAAAAAATGTTCAGTCATGTCCAGCTGATGTTCCGACACTAAAACACGAAGATGAACAAAGGCATTTAACCCGGAAACAGCTCTTTGTTTCCTGAAACAACTGTTTCCAGGTTATAAATAATTGTTTATAACCTAACCCTTAACCCTAACCCTCATAAACCCGACATTTGTATTTGAGGTCACAGCCTTTAAATCTGATCATCACTCATGCAGGTCTAGACATGATGTGAGCGGCACTGGAGTGGAGTTGCTGCTCTGGTCGCTCCGCTCACAGCTCCGCCTAAAATTTTTCGCTTCCATTCCACTCCGCTCACATGCTCTGGTCACAAAAGTGATGTAGAACATTGTGTATGATGGGAAATATCCTTATCCTTATAAACAACATGTTCATCACAATGTTGTTTAAATTCCATTTAAAGATGCCCTGATTTAGGGATCACATCTATTCCAAATGTCAGATCACATAAAGCTCTAATATCTGTTCCAAAGAGATGAAAATAAATAAATTAATAAATGAAAATAACTTTGTCTGCAGGCACCCATGATTATATGCTACACATTATCTCCTTTTTACAGTGAGGTCCTTGCAGTGCGGCTGCTGCTGTTGAGGCTGATGGTTTTATTTTACACAAGCTCCTCCCGTCAGTTAGCCGCCTGCCTGTCTGTCACTTCAAGTCTGACGCTTTTGCAAAATACAAAAACACATCAAATTGTCACCAAAGTCTGGAGAGAAACAGTCAGAAGACATCTCTGCCTCTCTTCTCTTCAAAACTTCAGCCTGAGCCTCACGTTCTTTTATCTTTCTCCTCTCACGCTCTGCCTGTTTCACGTCTGTCACTCGATCCATGTCAGACTAATGTGGCACTCAGCCTCATTCCAGTGCTGTCTCAGTGGAACAGCTGGTTTCAATTAAGTCCCCTTTTAGGTCTCTATGTGCACATATACACACACTTACACACACACACCCATCCACACACTAAAAGAGTGGGGCGGTCTGCTTTCTTTGGCTCACAGCTATGCTGAAGGAGTAATTGAATCATATGACCAAAATATTGGTGGTGCAGAAAAGCGCCGAGCGCTGGCTGTGGTCAGCGTGCTGTGTCTTTCCATCAGACTTGGCAGGTCAAGCAGTCGCTCAACCTAATGGAACAGTAATGTGCTGTAATAATGTAACATAGATATAGAGTACACCACGGTTTGACTTGAGTAGATTTTGAGGAATTGAACTAAGATATTATAATTTATTACATTATAATTTAAAGCTTGTTTTAAACTTCTGAAAGACAAAATTTCACAAGTGTGCAAACCATTGATGTTCCTAATGCTAGCCCACTTTCAGATAGATAGGTAGCCTTTATTTTAAATTGTATGTCTGGTACCTACGGTACCATAGAAAAATGGGTACCGTCATATTTTTACACTGTTGGCACTGACTTGGTACCGAAGTATTGGTTCTTGTGACATTTCTAGCCACAGATGCACTGCAGTTTTCTTGCAGTTGCTCGCTGTAGCACTTAACAAGCATAATAAAAACAGGATAACTCCACAAAATCAGACATGAATGTTGGAGGATAACTCCACAAAATCAGACATGAATGTTACAGGTCCAAATGGATGCAACATTTCAAAGACAGAGATCTGAGACCCACGGCAAACGGTACTGACCCCAAACTGGATGCACAGTCATTTTAAATGACTGGATCCGGGACCCGGCCAGGTCTGGGCTGGAACCTCAGGTAGTCAGGGGGTCAGACATACCTGATTTTAGAGGTAGTCAGTACTGTCCTGAGACCTGAGACCTGGAGCTCAAACAACATTAATTTGTAGAAGAATGTCAGGAAGAAAACAAGAATCCCATAAGTGCGAGGGGCGCATGCATCGAATTTGTACCAAAAGTAAAGCGTAGATACGAAGTGTACAGCGCTGTAAAATTCTCCATGTCTTCAGAGTTTGACATGGATTCTGCTAGCCACTCGCTAACTTGTTTGTAGCTTGTTTGGCTAACTGGAAGAAGGTCAAATAGCAACCAGCTAAACGAGGCACACTGCCACCTACTATAGCGGAGTTGGACAATAAATCGATTCTCCCTCATGCTTGTATACTGGGATAAGAACAGTAGACCAATTAAATGGCCTTATGGAGCTAAAAGCATTGTTTGTCTTAACTGTGTATGTAATCGTGCTAAGTGTGTGTAATCTTGGTGAGTTTGTCTTTGTTGGTGGTGGAGAGCATGTTATAGAAACAGGAGGAGCAGTGAAGCAGGATGAGTTGTACAAAGGCAACTTGAAGGGCACTGAACGAAGACCTTTTGTAGATGTTGCCATGTGTTGGTCAAGTAAGAGTTCAAGTTTATTTTCTGTATGAGTCCACGCTGAGCTGCAAAACGTTGTCAGTGTACCATTGTGTGAAGTGATAAACAGAGTGTTGATAAGCTGTTTTCATCATTAAAGGAGCATACTGGGCTGTCTTTGAGTTCTGACCATTAGCAGAGCTCACACGTATCTTCTGGTCAGGTTGTCAACCACACCACAGCACTGAAACTGCTCATATTAAGGTGTTCAATGGCACAGACAGTGGAAGGGTTTCAGTCTTGGTATTACTGGATCTCAGTGCCGCATTTGACACGGTCGATCACAACATATTACTTGATCGGCTGGAAAACTGGGTGGGACTTTCTGGTACAGCTCTAAGTTGTTGTGAATCCTACTTAAAGGACATGGACTTCTTTGTGTCAATAGGTAACTACACATCTTAGCGGAAAACAATCACGTGGCATTCCCCAAGGCGCCATTCTCGGCCCTCTGCTGTTTAAACATGCTTCCACTGGCTCAGATTATGGAAAGCTACAAAATAAGTTACTGTAACTATGCAGACGACACACAAATCTGCATAAGCTTATCACCAGGGGACTACAGTTCAATGCAGAAAGTGCAGTGATCAAATCAATGACTGGATGTGCCAGAACTTTCTTCAGTTAAACAAAGACAAAACTGAGGTGTTTGTTTTTGGTGCCAAAGAGGAGCGATTAAAAGTCAGCACTCAGCTTCAATCAGTAATGTTAAAAACCACAGACCAAACCAGAAATCTGAGTGTAGTCATGGACTCAGACCTGAATATGAACAGGCACATTAAGACAATTACAAAGTTGGCCTACCATCGCCCTAAAAATATATCAAGGATAAAAAGACTCATGTCTCAGCAGGATTTGGAAAAACTTGTCCATGCAATTATCTTCAGTTCACTTGACTATTGTAATGGTGTCTTCACGGGCCTCCCTAAAAAGTCCGTCAGACAGCTGCAGCTGATTCAAAACACTGCTGCTCAAGTTCTCACTAACACCAAGAGAGTAGATCACATCACTCCAGTTCTCAGGTCTTTACACTGGCTTCCTGTGTCTCAAACAATAGATTTCAAAATACAACTGTTGGTTTATAAAGCACTAAATGGTTTACTAAGAGCGTAGTATAGACTGTAGTGTACTAAGACCTAACTAGGCACACAGGTTCAGCAATTAACAGAAAGCTAAAAGTCATAACTACCAGGATTGATGCTAAAAACAACCATTAATAACAAATGGCACTAGGCAGAAAAAAAGGGGGGCAACAACAGCGCTGGGGCTGACCACAGCCACAGGGGAATCAAAAGGGGAAGGGTCTTCAAATTAAACACCTGTGACACTGCAAACCAACAAAAACCATGAAGACAACACCACCACCAGGGTAAGTGGACTGCCGTCCGAGCCCACAGCACCTGTCAGGAGAGGAGAAGGGAAGATTAAAACAATGCCAGTGCCCTACGATTATGGTGTACAGACAACAGATGAAAAACCAAAATGGTCAACATATATTAAACCCACTCACACACACATTCATACTCAATTGACCTTTGACCAAACCTAATTACTGTTCAAGTTCACGAAATTAATTCTAAGAGAACAAAATACAAAATAACAATGAATTTCACAATTCTTCAAATAATAAAGAAAGAAAGAAAATAATAGCAAATTAATGCAGAACGTTTGGGATATTAAAATTTGATATGACAGCTAAGCCTAGCCTAGAGGTGAGAGAGCCAACAGTTGGGGGCTGAGGTGTAGAGGTCCAAACAAAGGGGCGAAGCAGCTAAGAGCCGTAAGCCAAACAGTCCACCCAAAGGGCCAGCTACTACCAACACCGTACAGAGCAGTGATGCAGTTTCCTCCACAGAACAGTAATAACACGATCTCCTCAGAGAGCCAGAAAGCAGAGTTGGGCCAGAAAAACAGCAGCAGGTAGTCTAGGTGTGTTGGCTGGTGACAGGCCACACACACGCTGCGGCCTAACAAAAAGGCAAATTAACACAGTGAGCAATAGCGCAGCCTTACAGCAGCAACAGCAGGATGAGAGCAAGAAGGTTCGTGACTTGATCATGCACGTGGAGTGAGCAACCCCCGACTGAGCTCCAAGCAGGGCGACCCGTCTCCCCCAGCACGAACTGTCCGCTGTAAAGATGAGGATGACAGGGGTGCGCCGAAATCAACTACGCTGTTGTCCACGCCAAACAAAAGCACGCCATGCCAAACTGCAGCCACCGCCATCGGAGACCAGGAAGGAGAGGGGGTGGAGTGGCCACCCACCTGGATACTACCCCTGGCTACATAAACATGGTGAAGCAGCGTTTAGTTTCTATGCACCAAATATCTGGAACAAACTTCCAGAAAAGTGCAAGTCTGTCGCAACCCTCAATGCTTTTATATCAAGACTGAAGACTTTTATGTTTGCTGCTGCTTTTTATGAAGTTATTATTTCTTCACTGCACTGTTACTTCTATTCTGATATTTTATAGCTCATTTATTGTGCTTTAGCTATTTTATTTTCTTTTTTTAATATTGTGTTTGAATGTCCTTTTATTGAGTGCCTCTTTTGCAATTTTATGCTTGATGTGCTGTATAAATAAACTTGCCTTGCCTTGAAGACAAAGCTGAATTTGATGAACAAAATGCATGCAAAGTTGCAAGGTGATTCCAGGTATTGGAGGAGGGGATTGAGGAATCATGCTTCCTCTTGTCCTACTGGTAAAAAAGAAAGCAAAACATAATCCGATGTACAATTGTTATAATCATCCACAATGAACAGCAGGGCATCAGGGTATTTAGCCGACATGGAAACTGAGCCTTCGGCTTCTAGTTCTGCTGCTGTCCTGTCAGCATCTCCATGTCAAGTTTACAGACTATGCAGTGGATCTTAAGTTTGGCATCTCTGATGGCCTTCTCCACACAGCATTTGGTGTGCCACAACTTTATTTTGTTAGGAGGGAGCATACATTTGCCAGTGGAGGGAAGAGAGGGTCTAAAGGGATGCTTCCTCAGCCAGGTGTTTAGTGTTTTGTCACTGAGCAGTTGTTGATATTGTTATAAATATAAGTTTGGTGTACTCAGCTTCAAATCCAACTTTGACTAAAATGGAACAAAATAGTTATGTTTCCAGCATTGGTGAGGAAATCTGCTGGACAGGGGCTGTCTCATGCCACTATCAAAGCAATAGAGATTTCTGCTTGCTGCATGGATTTTAGAGACAATCCAGTCTTCAGCCATCATCTTGTGAAGTTTTCTTTTGAAGAACATTAGGAGGAAAATCAAGTGATATATACCTCCGGAGTGATACGTCCTCCAGTGGAATTTGCAGCTGGTTTTAAAGTCTCTAGTGGAAATTCACTACACGTCTTTGGGGGGCTTCTTTCTGAAGACTTTGTCATTTGTAACACCCAACCCTCACCTGACCCACCAAATATTTCTCTGTGTTTTCATTGTGACATGGTTGGAAAAGCCCTTTCCTAGCTATGTGAATGCATCTCCTCAGTCTAGGCGTGTGAGGAGAGATCCTCCCTCTGTGGGCTACACACAGAGGGAAACCCTGCATAGAATAACTTTCATCTCTGTGTGATTCCTGACCTGCTTAATGAGGTTAGTGTTGGTCCTTTCATCCACCCCTGATCTAGAGTATCTGCATCCATTTCAGATGGAAAAATATATTCTGTCATGTTATTTCAATCATCACGTGCACTATCAGACTGAATTTGAAGATAAATAATAAAAAGTGAGATTAAATTTTAATGATAGCTAAATTGGGTCATTGCACTAATGACAGCATATTGAAAGAAAAAGACTGAAATAGACAGAGTATGAGCAATTAAATGACAGCAGTACCAGGTTAAGTCGTGCAAGATTAATGGATATATGGACGGCCGGATACATACAGTAAATTAATAAATGGATGGATTGATGGACGATGGCTGGATAGATACGGTAAATAAATTAATGGAGGGATTGATGGATACAGTAAATGCATGGATGGATGCTCGGATTTCAACAGCAGTCTGGCTAGAATTTGAAAAGACTAATCTGGGGATAGGTTAAAACAGACCTTATGCTTTTCTGTCTTTTCTGACCTATAAATGTTGTTACAATGTTGGATATTTGTGTTAAAGGATGACAAAGCATCACATAATGTGGTACATGCATTTGGAAGTGAGCCCTGCAGACTGTTTCAGTTTCTGCCATTTGGTGTGGTTCATTTGTGCAGGTGTGAATGCAGCAGTTGTACTCAGGTGTGCACCAAAAGTGGACCAAACAAGCAGACAGAGACCAGGTTGAAGAGGAGGTCTCGGTACACTTCCAAACAAATTCTAGTATGGTTGGCTTTTTCTGAGAACGTGATCTGACCTCAGTCAGCACTAACTGCAGAAAGCAATGCGTGGTTTTGGACTAACTCAGAATTCATAGGCAGCTATGTGCAGCACCAAATTAGGAAGCATTTCTCCTGTCACAACAACAACAACATACCAGCATGAATAACGCGGACAAATGTGAGGAATGCAGACAGTATAAAATCCGATGGCCAACAACAAAATCAACCCCCTGCGGGTGCCTCTCCATGGTGAAATTACTCACGGTGGGTGCGTTGTCCGCTTATCTCTCTGACCAATCGTAGAGCAGATGAGGATCAAAGATATTGCTCCTGCCTCAGACACATCTTACCAATGAGTAAAGTGTTGTGTGTTTTTTTTGCTTTTTTTTTTTCACAACTTTGAGACAATGAGTGACGTGCAGCTGAGTTTTGGTTCACTTTAGCATGTCATTAACTGATTCGGACCAAAGCAAATAAATAGGTGTACATGTGAACCAGACCAGCTGAAAAAGAAAAAAAACCCTTACCAATTTCAAATCTGGTGTGCACCAGTGCACACTTCAGTGGCCCTGAAGCTAATTATCAGATGTGAAAGTGCCCTTACATCATAGAGTGCCTAAGTTACGCCCCTTCCAATGGACCCCATGGGGCCTTAGTACAGAAAAAATATGAACGGTAGTCAATGGAGAAAGGAAATTTATTTTTTGATGGAGTTTGACTTGTGCCCTGAATTACACATACGATGTTCGGCAATTTAAATTACAATTTTTCATGTAAAGAGAGCCTGTTGATGTATTAGCTTGTGAAAACAGGGAATTCTAAAGACAACAACACCAGCCGCGCAACTGACATATATTGTCTAAGATGAGACACGTAGTTCCCTAAGCAATCGCACAAAAAAGTTGTTTTACTTAACTGTCTGACAACAAATTTGACTTTCCTTACATTAAAAATTATCTTTTAAATTGCCTGCCATCATATGTGTAATTTAGGGCACAAATCAAACAGATCAAAAAATAATTTGTCCCCTTCCATTGACTACCATTCATATTTTTCTGAATTAAGATCCCATGGCCTGGGAGTAGAGAGGTGTGATGTAGACACCTTATGCCGGGCATGCACCAGCGTTGCCCCTGCTCTGCTCGTACACCCCTGTGCTCTGCTCTCTGCTTCACGGATTACTGTCAGCACTTTGTTTGTATGTGAGCAAAGTTTATAGACTCTGGTTCAAACGGGGCCTTAAGTGCCTTAAAACATGATGGTTCATGCTCTGGGGACCATTGATATACATGTTAAAATTCATGTAGATATAAAACACTCGTTTTAAAGAACTAAGATGTTGGTTCCATAGATAGTTTGGGTAAAATCATGTTAAATCATTAAAATCATGTGAAGTACTAGTAAATCTGTTATCAGTATCTGTTGATATCTAGCTGAAGACCAGAGTGTTGGATAGACAGACAGATGGACAAACTCTCATCCCACCCATCCACTGCTGGACTCAGCATGATGAACAAAGCAAATGTGATCAGGAAATTATCAAACTGTAATGCTTCTTGGACACTGCATCATCACAAAAATAGGGAAATCAGACTCACTCTGACTGAAAAGTTCGAGCTCCTTTGAACTTCACCGTTGTCTTTGAGTCTTTAGTACAAACACTAATATATACAGTGATTGCAACGCACCTGCGTGAAACAGGTCTAGTTTTTTATCCCTTTCCCCTTCAGTCTCCCTCCACAGGTTATAAGAAAGCAGATATCAATATTTTACCCCTTGGCTTTTATTTCAACATGGAAATATCAAACATATTAGGCCAGTGGATGTGCCGTCCCCAGGCTACTGCCATTTGAATATTTTAGCAGGTTCATGAAAGGAGCTTTCTGAATTTAAAGATTCGGGGTTTCAGATGTGATTCCCGTCATCTCCATTTCTTTCTGTCTTTCCATCGCTCCAGTTCCTCTGACAGATGTGACACTAATTGATTTCTTTATTTTGCTTTTGTTCTTTCAACTATTTCTTCCTCCTCCGTCTTTACTCCTACTATGCTTCCCTTTCAGCAGTTTTTCCATCTCTGTGCCTATTTTGTAGTCAGTTCTTTCTTTCTATGTCTTTCTCCTGCTGTACTTTCTGCGATGGATGTGACAGCAATTGATTTTTCTTTCTTTCTCTCAGCCATTTCTCTCTGTTTTAACTCACTTTTGTCTTTGTCTGCCTTTCCACCCACTTGTTCCTCCTTTGCCTGTGGTGAATGTGCTGATTTCCAGCAGTGAGGAGGTAAAGAAGAGTGCAGATTGAATTGCATGATGGCTAGTAATTGCACTACACTGATTGCAATTTTACATTCAGTTTTCCGGAACAATCAGATTAGATAGAATGTGTGTGTGTGTGTGTGTGTGTGTGTGTGTATATACTTATGTGTGTGCCTGTGGGCGAATGTATGTGTGCACCAGCCTGAGATAATGCAGATGTCGGCAGAAAACTGCTGCTCCACAGCGGCAATCTCATCTCTGTTATCGGTGTAAAAGGATTGTACAGCAGCTGACTTTGCATAAACAATGAGAGAGACAAAAAAAAGAGACTTTTTTTTCCTCTCTCTCTCTTCTTCAATTTTAGACAGGAACAAGCTTCTTGTTTTTACATTTTCCTTTGTCCATCACACAGACGGTTCCTCATCGTGCTAATGTGGAGGACACATGTGTTGATATGTGGGTGGTTGCAAACAGTAAATCTGCTCCACAGGTGCATGGGAGGACACAGGGGATTGACTCCATGTTGTAAATACATGAGCACATATGTCAGGAGTTATTAATCATTGAGGTTAAAGTGATACTAATGTAAGCAGCTGTAGTTGAGGAGTGCAGACGACGGATGGCTTATAGTAATATTAACATAGACAAAACAACAAAGATTTTGATTAAAACTTTAAATATAACTACAGACATATCTGCAAGAGTTCAACTGATTGTGTATCTGCTACTGATTTTATTTTAGGATTGTAAGAGGAATAAAGAGTCTTGCCTTCTTTAGAACTGCTACATTTTTAGTAAAAAAAATGAACTACTATGAGTCTGGTCTCACTCTCGAGACCAGTTTTTCACTCTTTCAGTCTTCAGAACACAGTGGACTCAGTCGAGATCATAATGGATTTATTTGTCATATAATTTCTGTGATTGGACGTAAAACGACCTTCTTCAAATGCAGCCAATAATGTCAGTAATTTCGTTTGATTTTTTGTCACCGATGACTGAAACATTTGAGGTCGGGTCACTGAATGTTTTCGCTGTCGAACCTCTATAAAGGGGTCTTATCTGACTTTAAAACCATATGGTCAGACCTTTTACTGTGTTGAAACATTTATTAAGGCAAACTTAAATCTGTGAAATGACGTAAGGGAGTGTTAAAGCAGCAGTTTGGGGTTTTATTTTTGCACATTAAGCCTTATAGTCAGAATTTTTATGATCATATACAATGTTCTGCAGCATGATGATGATGAGCGGAATGGTTCTGAGAGCTGGAGCTCATTTCTCACATCACTGTTGGCTGAAAACAACAGAGGTGAAGAGGCTTGTTAAGTGCTGATTTTTTTCAGCCAACTTTGGTCTGATGTTTACAATAAAATCAGGCTGACCTGTGTTAGAACTTAGCATATTAGCTGCTACTGTTTGACATGTCATGCTTTGAATTAAACAGTTGTCTTGCTGTTCATTGGTTTTGTAGCAACATGTATTGTTTAGATGTTCAAAGAACTTATTGTCAGGATCAATATCCTGTTCAGGTTCATGCATATTGTATTTGTTCAGTGTTCAATGAATATTATGGGATTGCACCACAGTCTATTGTTCACAGCCAGTCAGTTATGTTTATCTTGATGTGTTGTTTCGGTGTCACTGGAATCTTTGCAGATCTTCAATGTCTCTGGTGACAAACACCTTGGCCTCCTCCGCTGATCCGTTCAGTTTTATGAACAGCATACAGTTCATGTTGATTTACTTTTATCTGTTTCCTGAGGAAGCTTGACTTTTTGCCCATGTTCGCATTTTCTTAATGAGGTGTTTGTTCACGTAGATGTTATGTGGGATCCCTTCAGCTTCCTTCTTGTCTGACCAATGCATTTTTTAGGGTTTCTGGTGGTAAACTGGATTATATTGGCTGGTTGGTTGTCTTGTTTCTCATGACATACTTGATGTCTGTGTTATTCATGAAGATTTTGTTTGTTGTGAAACGTTGGCACCTAATGCTCGATAGACTCATTGGGATCCTCATTTTTCAAAATCATGAGCAGCATCAGGGAGTCCCAGTTTAACCCCACAACGTGCCCATCATGTAATTTTAAGAGGATGCAGAAGTTCAGAATGCTACATGACGACTAGGACAACAGGTTTGACACCTTGAGCAGAGACATTTGTATTTCATATTTACTTTTATTGGACATTTCCTTTCAGTTAAAGAACAAGATAGATCATTTCTTGGATCAAATCAAAGGAAAACATCAAAAATCATCATCATGTCATCATAATTAAAATAACTCTACATTACAACTACACACTGAACAGTTTACAGCGAGCTGTGTTGATATAAACTTGTCTTTGCAGGTTCTATTCCTCTGTCATCCATATTTTTAATGCAACAACACTATGAATTGTGGGTTATTCCCTCAAGCAAAGTGTGCAGGAGTGCAGATTCAGCAAAAGTGTTCATGAAGGGCTCAAAAATGCTGTGGGAGTGCCAGCAGGTACTCTGCTGGTTTACAGTGGGACACCGCTAAACCTTCACACAGCAGGCAAGACAGGCGTTTGTCATATTTTCTAGTTTTCAGCTCTGAGTTATTATCAGCTTGATGTGTTTTGCCTGAGAGGTGTAATGTGTATTTGTCCGTCTTGTTCTTAACATATTTTGCCGTGTGAACTGGAATAATTTTTTAAACACAAACCTGCTGTCTTTTGCCAGTGTTTATCCTGGGGATGTCAGCGTTAACACATTAGTTTTGATTGATTAAAAGGCCGAGCATAACGTGATATTTTTGTAATCATGTGCTGTTTTGTCCCTTGGATGCACCCTTAGTCAAGCCGTCGCAGCAGTTGCTTCCTACCAGCAGTCATGAATGACAACAATACGCTTTTGTATGGCTCATTTTTTCTTTTTGTTATTTGCCTCCCTCCCAAGTTCCAGACAAGAAGATAGATGCATCTTACAGATACAGACAGATTTTTTTCCTAATGTCTTTGATGTAAGAAGAGCGTAAGCCATTTACAGCAGGCAGGTAAGTGCCAGTGTGTGGAATCAGATTTGAGCAATCACTGCTAGCCAGTGCAAGGTGCAGCGGTGCAGATTAAATTGGAGACCAGCTGAGCTGCAGCACTGGGGACTAACTGCTAACTGCAGAAGCTGGATGACACATGCGGGCACACTGACCAGTAGGAAGTTGCAGTCATGTCTGCATGAGCAGACAAAAGCCTGGACCAAAATCTGCACTGTCTCCTGGGTAAGGAACAGACATACTGTATATGTTATGGAGCATGGAACTGCAAGAACCAACGTCACAGCAGTGGTAGCAGCAAAGAACAGCCGGACAGGTTCCTTGTGGTCTGAGCCATAGACACCACTGACTTCCAGTTTTAATGGAGATGTCATGGATCAAAGATGGCTTCCCTCAAAAAAAAAAAAAAGGGCAGCTTTCTGTCCGTCGAAGATGAGATGTGAGCCAGTTCTTGCTGCTACCTGCATTTCAGACAGACGGCTTCAGTTAAAAAGGTGGTGTGACTGAAAAACAGAGTAATTTGGTGTTGGGCTAAAAGAGGAGGGGACTGAGAATAGAACCTGGTGGAACTCCTGTAGTGGCGTTAAGATTCAGATATTACAACAACATATTACAACATATTACTCAAGTGCAAATATTTATTCCAGGGTGGTTGTACTATGAGGTTAGAATGTGCAGTGCTTTTCATTTTCTGCTTTCATGATCATAGCACCAGTGTTTTATAAGTCACTTCTGCAAACATGTTTTAGTTTACACACATATTCATAAAATCAAATATAGATAAATAACAAATGAGTTCCATATGTTACAGTAATCCAATTACAAGTTAAGTTTTTTATACAGCACTATTCAGACACAATACAGCTCAAAGTTCCTGCATTCATAATGTATAAAAAAGAGATGAGGTGGAGACAGAGCTTTAATTGGGCGGGTACACAGTACCCCCACTTATAGATTTTACCTCCTGGCGTACCAGGACTTTTTACAGTGTACCAGGACCTCTCACAAGCTCCCAGTACCCCTTCCAGTCCTCTCTGTATCAGAGTGTCTCTTGGCGATTCATAATGACCATTAAACTATGTGACGCTCACTTGTTTGTTCACATGAAAATGGAACGTCACATTAACGCTAACTCACAAGTCACAACAGTACTGGATAAACAGGAAAAAGCAAAGACTGGCTCCAAAAGGGCACAAAGAGAACACGAACAGGAACGGATTCTGATGATGACACAGCTCTCCAATAGTCAAATACAGAAAGTCACACACTGCAACAGAAAACTAAAAGTAGTTTGTTTAATAAACTGACTTTGTGAAAATCAGCATTATCTTCTAGCATCATTTATTCACGTGCCAACAGGTGAATAAGGGGAGTGCCACCAGAGTGGAGATAAAGTTCCTAAAGAATTCCTGGATAAAGTGGACATTTCTCTGTTGTACTGTCCTTCAACTATTGCTCAGCAAATACACACACACAGACATATAGTGCTATCAATGACTGTTTGCTTGAAGGATTTGCAGTTTGGAGTCTGAGAATGTCAGAGCCAGCAGGACAAAACACTTGGCTGCCCAAAAAACTGGCCTCTGTCCAACACATCGAGTACAGCAATGTGACCGTCACTGAGTTTTAAAGCACATCTCACAGTTCATCATCTTCAGCTGCCAAAGGAGTTTGCTCACTTCTTTCGAAAATTGCTCACTTGTTATTTTGTGACCCAAGGCCGGAAATTAATTGACCTTAATCCACAGATGAACATCATGAGGCTGTGGGTGAATTTAAAGTTTTGCAGTTTTGTTATGATGTTTTGTTTTTTAAAAAAATCCAAATCAAGTGTACATATAAAGTATCACTATTAAAACAAATATATATGGCCAAAGAACACATGGTACTGTATATAGACCACAAAAAGCAAAAATCCCTTATTGACGAATAATAGCACAGAAGTGTTACCTCCTGTCATCA
>JAQFJA010000026.1:986632-997796 GCA_029874485.1 Naso brachycentron | reverse complement strand
TGAACACACACACACACACGCACACACACACACGCACACACACGGGGCATGAAGACAGATTTTTATTTAAATACTTCATTTACTCATGGAAATTCAGCTCACTGGCTTTTTATGCAATTTCCCAGCAGCACTCTGTCCTCATATTCGCATTTTTACTGTCCAATACATCACGTTTAGGGGCGGAGCGATTTGGTCAAAAACATCTATGCAGCACATGTTCACTGACAGAGGAGTTTGCCAACCAAGAGTTTTCCATCATCTGGAAACAAATTTGAGAGTTCAAGAAAAAAACTAATCAATATTGAAACATATTAATTCAGCTCAAATCTATGAAACTATGGTGAGATTCATAAAACAAAACATCCCATTTAACGAATCAATATTTTACTTTGTTGAAGGACCAAATGACTTTGTGTATTGTGAGAAATTCTAATGTTAAGTAAAGTGTTTTTAAATCATACTTCATCTCTAATGTGTGGTGCAGATCAGAGAAACAAGTTCACAAAGCAGATGAAATCAACAGTAAAATACATCTAATGTCTATGCTAATTGTTGTGGCCGATATGATGTAAAAACTAACGTGGGATGGAATAAAAAGTAGAAGTAAGTGAAACAGGACCCAACTCAGTTTTTATCAACCAGTATTGACACTCTTGTGTTAAACTCACTGATTAATTTTAAGTTTATTCATTCAAGCGACTTGTTCTGTCAGTAGTTCTTACTTTCATGAATCACTTTGATCCAAAGCTCAATTCTGTGTTAAGTATTATCAAGAAAAACACTCAGCTGTATGAATAATGAAGTTTTTTTTTAATTCTCCTCTCATTATTTTTGGGCATAAAACTGATGACTGCAGCTGTTTGAACGCTCAGTGTAACAAGTCCAGCATCAGCAGAGCGGCTCCGTCAGTAAGCTCTTTTTATTGGCTCAAATGATGAAGATTTATCAAGAGAATTTGTTTTTGGGTAGCTTTTTGGCTTCAAGTCAAATCTTAATGTGTGTGTGTGTGTGTGTGCATGTGTGTGTGTGCGTATGATGTGGTGGGGTGTTATGCCTGGGATGTGGTGTATTTTCATTTGCATTTGTTTACAGGCTGTTGTGTTTTCTTAAAAATCCAGTGAAGAAGGAGCAACCATCCAAACCCCAAAGACACACACACACACACACACACACACACACACACAGAGTAGTAATAAAGATCAAAGCCCAGTGTTTGAGGTTACTCGTATAGAGCTGGTAATAGCAGAGCGAAGAAGAGCAGCCTATCCAACAGATTAGTGCCAAGTTCCAAACTTTTATGAGCTTCGTATTTGGTTTATGGTTGACTACCTGCTAAACTAATAACATTTTAGTTTTTCTTGTACTTTGATGGTCAAATTCCTAAAAGCCCTGTTTTTAATAACACCCCTTTTCCACTGAGTAAAGTACAGAGATGGGATGCATTTTTTTTGCATTTCCAGTCTCAAAAGGGAACTAAATAACCACACTGTACCTATTGTGCTTGTGCCTTTCTTCCATGATGACATACGCTTTAGTAGCAATTGGATCTTCAGAAACTTTAGACAACGCACATGAATCTCAACTGGTTTACGCGGGTGAAATATTTTACACCTGGAGAAAAAAGTGCGCACCCTTAAGGCAGCAGAACAGCACCGCCCACCAAGTAAGGGTACAGTCAGCACTGGAAACATAAGCCACATGTAAGGGTACCACTCTGAAGCCTACCATGCCGTACCAAAACCGCACAGTACCGCTCAGAGGAAAGGAGGCTTAAGTTTACCAAAACCCACTGACTCTGTTGAGCTTGAAGGGATAGTTCAGTTTATTTTATGTGGGGTTGTATGAGGCACTGAGGTCCAGTCAGTGTCTTACCTGCAGTAGATAACTGTCAGCCTGCCCTCTGTGTGGAGAAGCAGTGCGATGCACCAGTAGGAAACAGAGCATAGTACTAAACATTACCACCAGCAACACGTCGTTAAGCAACCAACAAGACCACTTACTCAAGGATATATGTCCGTTTGCAACACTTTAAAATTTTATTGCTTCAAAATCAATCGTTTTCCTTGTAACTACATTCCCTTAACCGCATGATGTCCGAATTGCTAAGCACAACTGCAGCCGTACCTGCTGTAGTCCCAAAGAAACTGGCTGTCTGACAGCAGGTAGGAATTGGGCTAACAAACAAAAATAAATAAATAAATAAGTGTAGCATACATGTAAAGGAACACATTTACTTTGGGTGGGTGGTCTTGTTGCTGGTTAAAAGACGCGTTGCTGTTGGTACCGATTACAGCAATACAATGTTCTGTTTCCTGCTGCTCTACTGTGAGAGCGAGCTGACAGTTTTATACTGCAGGTAAGACACTGACGAGTCATAAGAGCCTCATGCAACCCCACAGAAAAGAAAACAAACCATCCCTTTAAGACCTGTGGGGTCCCTGAAGATCTTTGGCACCGTGTCAGTTGCCTTGCTTTGTATCATAGTTTCGAGTGCGCTTTTGACCTATTAATGTAGTCAGTAATGAAGAAGTTGACCAAGCAAGAACATTTTCATCTTTCCTTCAGAAAATTTTTTTAAAAAGGCAACTGAGCAAGTCAATTTAATTCTGCACTTTCTCTAATCTAACAGCCATCTCCCTAAATTATAGACTAAATTATGTACTTTATAATAAAACAAGCAATTAAGTCTTAAAGATAATTTCTTGGCAAAGTAATACAACTTGAAAGCATTTTTCAGTTTTGGCAGTGGATGATGCGCGTTTCATGTAAAAGCATCACTGAGAAATGGAAATGTTGTGAGCCTGCTGTTGGGGGAGGGGGTAACAGACTGGAAAGTGCATTCTCAAAGCCTAAAATCTCAGCAGCTGGCCAAGTAACTGTTGAGTCACTGGCACTCATCGAGAACCAAATCAACCCCCTGCAGATGTATTAAGTTTAAATATTACCGATTTCCCATTTGAAAACCATATTTTCCCCTCAGCCCCAGGCAGGAAAGGATCAGCAGGAGTAAGATGAGCTGTCTTAAGGGATCCGCAGACAACACATGCAGGATTTTCTCTCCCCTTGCTCCCTATATCGACAAGTGCCAGTGGGACACAGTGCCATTTTTCTGTGCCTGAAGACTCATTGCCAGAGTGAGTCTCAGACTGGGTCTCCAGAGCTGAGTGCTGGCTGTGGCTCTGCAGAATGCCTTGTTCCTTACATCATTCAAAACCAATATTTGACTAACTGCAGTCCCTAAACTCTGTGGCACTCCAGTGGTTTTTTGAAAACAGAGAGAGAGAGAAGCTGCAATTTGAGAGTGTCAGAGGAGCCAGAGCCATTCCCACTGCAGCCCTCTTTCTTCTTCTTTCCTCCTTTCACATCCATACTTCTTTCCCTTCTTTTATTTTTGTGCAAGTTTTCATGTCTGGTGCATGCAGATCCCTTGGGCTTTGAGTGGTTTTGTACTGAATATGGCATAAAAAGCATGAAGTTCATAAACCTCTCACTCTCTCCCCTCTTTCTTTCTGTGTGTGTGTGTGTGTGTGTTTAGTGTGAGGTCTGGATTCAAGTCTGTGGCTGGGAACGCTCTCTGCAGGATGAAATAAAAAGAAAGTGTGGATGGGAGAGGTAGAGAGAATGATGGAGAGATCAAGCAGGAGACAGAAAGAAAATAAAAGACAGAATGAAAGAGAGAGAGAAATCTGAGACCAATCAAACCATGGCCGCTCTCCCAGATTTATTCCAAACATATGCCCTACGCCTGGCGTTTCTGTGTTGCTGCTCTGAAGTCAATCTGAGCACGGTTTGAATGCATGTTCAGAAACTGCCTCACATACAAGGACGTCTCCTGCACTGGATGTTTGGTCTTTTTAATCTGATTAAAGACACAATTATAAACAAGATGTGATTCTCTCTGTGCTATCGTATGATTTTGCTAAACAGTAGCCAATGTGGCCTCGAGTGACATTTATATGTAGTCAGAGAATGAAGAGAATGGTCAGTGCAGACCATTCTCACATTTCCTAAATGTAAATGGATGTAACAGGTACTGCTTGTGTATCGCGCGCAGTCTTCTCAGAAATCAGAATTTGGTGCTTGAGCTCGGTACAAGCTTTGTGCATAGTGTCACACTGACACTGTCCTTTGACATCTTTCTCATTTTCCATAGGGTGCAGAATTCGTCACATATCTGCCTTCATTGATGTGAATCACGTACTGAATGAAGAGATACACACTTTCTATTGCGACATAAAATACTTGATTCCTGCACAGTGTCTGGGCTTCTCTGTCCCCTGATTTCTCTCTCACACACACACACACATACACACATACACACATTCTCTGTCTCGTTTTCATCTTGGGTTTAAAGTCCACGGCACTGACAACATGCAGTTGCCTCCATCAGAGTACTGTCTCATCATCCAAGCATGTAGACCTGCTCATCCTCCAGTGACTTTATGTTGGCTGCCTGCACGTCAAAAGAAATGGCCGAGTACTGGATGAGGAGTTTAATCCTTTGTGCGCTGTTACGTCTTGACTCAAAACCTGAGCAGAACACACTGCATTAAAGACTGAAATCAGGTTTTAAAGCCTCGTGCTGCCAGTGGTGGCAAGGTTGTCTAATGCATTTATCACATCAGGCGAATGCTTCATCACTGGGTGCAACTTAAACTCATCTGAACACAAACCATCAGTGATGTAAAACACTGAGTTCGCCTCCCCTCATCCTGCTGGAGTCCTGCTCTCTGTCAGCTCAGAACACTGTCGCCCATCGAGTGCAACCACTTAATCTGGGCTGTTTTGGTGGAGACCGGTCTCTGCAAATACATGGACACAAGAGCCTTTGATTTTCTGCTGCTTGGCCAGCAAGAATACCATTTTGTCTGTTTTATTTTCCTACCACCAAGCAAGGCTAATGGCTCTTGTCCCGGCTCTCTTCCCTCTCCGTCCAGCAGCTCAGCTGGTCTGTTTTGGTTGTCAGAAGCTTGAAATTTGCTAGAACTGATCCGAACAGCATTTAATCAAGTAACAGAAGAGCACCATAAAGAAATAACATTACGGTAAGAGCTCCAGTTGGAAAAATGATACCATAGTTTTCTTTGTTTGCAGAAACTTGAGTAATTGCAGAGCACAAAACATGCAGGTTTGAAAATTACACAAGAAGTAGTAACATCGTCCAACTTCTTGGAAATAATTTAATGTTGCACTGAACAAGTTTCTGGAGTTCTGTTGTTTTTGAACCATTTTTGAAGTGTGCATTGTGACTTGGTGAGGACTCAAAATTCGAAGTTTGGGTCCAGGGACCTGACGTTGGACTTTGTCGGTCTTGACTTGGAACTTAAGGGCAAAACCAAAGATTTACTTGTGTTTTGCAAAACAATGACTCACCAACTCTGGAACTGCTATTGTAACTGTAGCACACAAGGAGAAAAAACTCAGTGTTGCTTTGCTGTTTACCAACCCTGTGTACTAGGATTACACACAGAGAGGAATTGGTGGATGACAGCAGGAAAGACAGACTGTGTTATTTTTTTCCTTTCAAAAATGAAGGTCTCTTTGAAAGCAGGTCATTACTTGCATAATTATTTACCAAGTGAGTTACTCAGTGCAGCATCCTGCCTTTGCCTGCCTTTACAAACAGAACTGCACTGAGAAACGTGTTACAGAAAGAGCTGTCCTGCCTTGTTTGAAATGGCTGCATGCACGTGTGTCAGCGTGAGCAGGTGTGATGTCGATAGCTGTTTTTACACAGAGACCCTGTGTCAGCGCCACACTGAAGGTTTACCAATAACCAGCCGTCCGTTGATTTAATAATATTTACACAGAACTGAGCAGCGCGTCTTTAAGCCGCGTCGGTCTGTCATTTTACACAGCAGGCCAGGGCCGCAGATTCAAAGGAGACGTCACCGCTGTGAGGATTACCAGCATGAGCATCAGCTTCTTCTGTTAAGATATGCAACATGCGCAGCAAACAGCCAAATAAGTGATTAAACAGCGTAAAAACAGCCGGAAAACGCTGACAATAATAACGTAACACAGTCATCAAATCCATCTAGTATAAAGCTGCTTCTGTTGGTTTTCTTCAAGCTTCAAAATGCCCGACATGCGACACAGTCTAGTGTTATGCACAAAACTCACCAGGCTACATGTTTACAGTGGGAAATTTTTACCATGTACACGTGTACATTTATGATTTTTAAAAAAAACAGACAGTGAGTTTTTCACAGATCAGCCGGCTGCTGCCCGAACTGGACTTTTTCCCCCTTCTCCTCGGAGCGCTGCGCTGCATCAAGAGAAATATTTGTCCATCCGCTCATTCTTTCATTTCTTTAACACAATTGAGTTTGATACTGAAGTTTAAGAGAGAGGTTCGTACAGAGATAAAAATCTGTATTTTTTTCCCTAAACGTTGACGCAACCATGTTCCCTGAACACGTCCACCCCGACCAAAAACAACTGAAGAAGTGATTACAAGATGGCAGAACCACTTTTACACCTAAAAATTTTTAAACTCCAGCAACAATGTAAAACAGTCATAAATGTGCATTCTGTCACAATTCTGTTCAATCCTTCGGGTTCATTTCTCCTCTGTCAGATAAATGCCCCTGATTTACACAAGCATCCCTCGACCCTGGCTTCACTTCTGACTCACCTCTGATACTTCCTCTGAAGGCGGGTTATTGGTGGTGCAGCTCTGGCTCATCAGCCCGCGTCTGTTCATACAGACCAGAGAGGCGCGTCAGAGGTGCATTAAACCCGTGCTGAACAGGCTGTGTGAAAGGGGCTACTGACTGAGATTTACCATCTTAACATGGTTAACATATATGATCTGACTGTTGACATATTTAAATTTGTATTGTGTTTATGTGTCTGCCAGTGTGCCACAGAAAGTAGCATTTTTTTTTATAAAGGCAGGGGGCTTTTTCAGTGTTTAGACAGCAGGTCTAAACATGTACTCTGAATGGGATGGTGGGGGGTCAGCTGATGTCTGAAGAGACGGACAGGGAGTGAGAGTATAAAGGTCTCATTGTTTTGAATGCCCTCAAAGAGAGAAGAGTGAGAGGTGGGTGTGGAACGGAGGCAGTATTATGTTTCAAGTTATGTGGAGAGGTCCATTTTGGTTATGGGACACCAGGAGGAAGGAGTTAGGAGGAGAACGTTGAGAGAAAGAGAGGGAGAAAAAGAGAGAGAGAGTCTCCAACCTTCAGTTTCCAAAATAAATATTTCCAATGAAAACCTCCTCCTCCTCCTTCTTCTACCTCCCTCTCATGAGCCGCCTGCACAAGGACTCTGCTGCTTATCATGCTCAAATCACCCTCCATCTTTCTTTACTTGTCTCTGTTTAGCTCGGTTGTTCGAAACAGAACTTGCAGACACACAGGCTCCGACATTACTAACATCAACATTAAATGATACATACTGTGTGCACGTGTAGTAAAATGAAAGTTGCTCCCTTTGGAACTGCAGATGCCCAAGGAATGAAGCCAAATGTCCCAATGGTGCTGGTTGTGCGAGATTTGGTGTTTTCTTTTAGCCTCTTCATCGGATTCACCCACAGCTTTACCCACTCATCTGAACTTTGAGCACTTTGTTTATACAGAAATAGACTCATGGCAGTAACCTTTGACCAAAATCTTACCTCATGGTCCGTAACTGTTTTCTTGTTGTTCAGCCTCTGACTCCGGCTGTCAAGACAAGATCAACTGAAAACAGAGTATGTGAACAACTGGATCTTTAACACTGAGTTTCATCCCTTAGTACATATACATGACGCTAGAAACAATCAATTTATTGTCTTAGTTCGGCTAAAACTGGACTTTTAAAATGCACGGAAACATGTTAGTCCAACTGAAATCACACTAAATCGAGTATCTCAAAGTCGAGCTAACACACCCAGATAATGTGACTGGGAGTCAAATTACTCCTGAATGTATAGCCTTCACCTCAACCGCACTCCGACTGGCCTAAGCAATCTGCGCCTGGCCCTGCGCCGGGTTTTGACCCAGAACTCCAACAACATAAATTTGTAGAAGAAAGCTGGTAAGAAAACAGGAAGCACATGGGGAAGTGTGCATCAAAACTGGGCCCACAGCGCTGTTAAGTTGTCCATGTTTTCACCGTTCAACACGGGTTCCGCTAGTCACTCGCTAACTTGTTTTTAGCTTGTTTGGCTAAACAGAAGAAGGTCCAATAGCAACCAGTTGAACGGGGGCATATTGCTTTAACCGTAGCTCCACATAACTGTGTATGTGAACACACTGACTGACTAAACCAGTCTCTCTTAGCGCTCACATTTAGTGCATAAAAGCAACAATATCAGCACAGACTGATATACATTATGTTAGCCTGGTAAGCCAGACTCATAATTCACTTTGGAAATAAATTCACGTTGTGATGCGAGTCTGGCCAGGCTCCATTCTGGGCCCGGCGAACATTAGACAGACAAGAGACTCAACTATTGGCTAATGTTACAAAGCTATATAGTAAACATATAAACGCTGTTGTGATTGAGATTTACTGTGGAAATTGACAAATAGACGTTTTTTGCCTGAAATAAAATCTCATTATCAGCAAGTCGATGCAGCAACAGGCTGCAGCTGCAGGTCCAGACTCAGACTCAAACATCGGTGGTCTACAGAAAAGACGAGGGGGAAGGCGGATTGTTTTCCACAAAATAATCACACAGATGTTGTTATACTGTGTTGTGATATTAGCTATTTATGTCAGTTTAAGTGCTTTTATACGGTGCCTCTTTAAGATGCTGTGTTGTACCCGAGGCTGCGTCAGTCTCACGTCCACATCGCACAAGCTGTTGCTCTTCCCTACGTGTAGTGATCACAAAGAAACAGAACTTTCTGGGTCGCCAAGGTTGTTATCTGTCTGGTCCTAACATTCCCTCTATTAAATATACCGTAGTTTTCAATAACGAGGGGGTTTAAGTGGCCTGCTACGCCAACCCATGGGCTGCAATTTCAGCCAAATCTGAGCTGAGCAGAAGGAGGGCGGAGCCAGGCTGTCAGCATGTTGCTGTCCAGTCAAATGCTCACTGTAAGACCATTAAATCTACATTAACAAGTATGATGTGATCACCCTGATAGAAACATGTGGTTGCTAAGTGGGTGCTCTCATGAAACAATGCTTGCTCATGTTTTCAGTTCAGTGAACTGAAGAGAACTAAACCAAAAAGTCCCAACCAGCAACAGACTGAACTTAAGGGCATCATATGCAGAATTTTCCAAAAAAAAAGACTCACACAAAACTAACCCATCTCAATCATTAGTTATATTCCACTGAAAGTGTTTGGTCATGTCTGTGTCCGCAGAGACCCTCCCCTCTTCCTGTACTTTCTTATTTTCCTCTAATTTTGCTGTGTTTGGGGTTTTCAGGTGCTTTTTTCATCAGCCTTTTGGCAGCAGTGTGGACTGTGTGTTGGAAAACACATCGTTGTATCATATCTCTCCTCTGCTCTGTCTTTTTCTATGTCATGGGTTTCTGGTCTGTGTGTCTGTTTAACCAGGAGTGAATTACACACACACACAGGATGAAGTGTTAGCTTCAGGCTTTGTTTGAGAAACTTCGGTGATCTCTCGACATTTTTATCCACCACCATCATCTGGTCAAATTTTCAGTTTGACCCAGCCATGTTTCATGAATAAGTAACAGCAAAACTAATGATTTACCCACCAGGTTCAACTGTGCTTTGTGTTCAGTGTGAGTTGTTACTACGCTGACATGCTAGACTGACGAGATTGTCATCATAATTCACATTACCGGCTTTTCCACAAGTTTATGAACGCCAGCTGGTGTTTGAGGAACAGCCTGACTTTTTGTACACTTGAAGTTGACTGTATGCACTAGCTTAACTCTGTCCAAGGTGAATTTTAAAGCCATACTTGCACCCATTGCAACCTTTTAACTCGTTAGCTCTAGTCCATCCCCTTGTGGAGTTTTTGATCCTGCATGCCATCAAATGAGTGAGTTCCTGCTTTGTTTGTCTGGTGTATGCGCACAGGAATGCATATTTACACAGATGAGTCAACACACAGTCCCAACAATGGATCCACAATATTCCACCGACACTGAGGTGGAGCTAATGCAGCAACGTGCCAACAAAGGCAAGAAAAACAAACAAAAAAGCTAGTTAACATGGATATAATCACTGCAGGAGTTAAAATACTTCAAAATTAGCTCTGCAAATGTTTTATTTAAAAAAGATTTGGTGAAACATGAGTTTCTGTGAGTGAATGTAAATATTACTTATTAATTTTCAAGAAACGTTTTTCTGTAAGCTTCACTATTTAAAATCTTTTCCCTGCAATTAGTCAAATGTAATATCTGTCTCTATCAAATTGGTTTTGGAGTTTTTGGCCGTGTGTGTGTGTGTGTGTGTGTGTGTGTGTGTATTGGGGGGGGTTAAAAAATGTGCAAAGCCCAGATGTGTACACAACACACACAGAGATGGACGTGATGTTCATTTTCTGGGCATGTGTCTAGACTTTTGATATAACTGTACATTTTCCAAACTGTTATGAGTGCAATTCCCAAAATGTGTTCTTTTTAGTTCTTTTGAGCCCTGTGAAATCTAATAAGTCTGAATGAAGGCATTTTTTGCCAAACGCCAGAAAGCAATTGCTTCACAGAATTGTTGTCCCAATCCACTAAGCGACACATGGCACCCAAAAAGTGGCCATTACCGTGTGTGTGTGTGTGTGTGTGTGTAGTTAATGACTCACTGGCGACATTGAGCACAGACAGCCATGGGAGAATACACTGAGAACCTTGACAATAGGCCATGACACATGTGGTTAATGTTTGTCTACATGCGCGACCAAAAGGGCCTCGAATCATGTGACCAGCTGGTAGACTCACACACACACACACACACACACACACACACACACTGTCTTTGTGTTGCACTGCGCACACAAAACATTTAGGGAGTGCGAGATTGGAGTCACACCTGTGATATGTGTGTAAATCACATCACCAAGGTCACTCACCTCACACACACACACACACACACATATGTACAAAAAGTCCCCTCTTTGGCTCCATGACCCCATGCATTCATAGATCTCATTGTGGGATAGAGTTGCACTTGTGACTACTTGTGACTGTGTGTGTGTGTGTGTGTGTGCGTGTGTGTGTAATTAACCTCTGTTCCAGCACAACAATGTCC
>JAQFJA010000026.1:970819-981896 GCA_029874485.1 Naso brachycentron | reverse complement strand
ATTTTTCATTTTTTCCTAGACGTTTTTCTATCATGTCCTGAACACGTCCACCCCCTACCACAAACAATTAAAGAAGTGATTAAAATACATCAACCCAGTCTCTCAGCCTAAAATGTGTTTGGTTTACATTATGGGCTCTTATATCTACATTTTTTCTGCCCATTCTTTCCTGTTTGTTTGTGTCCTAGTCATGTGATTCTCAAGACTCTCATTTATCTTGTTCCCTCAAAAAAATTCAGTGTTTTAGGACAATTTCTGCATTAAAATGAATTTTGATGACATTTGGTAAGAAATATCTGTTTCATTTCCAGAATATTTGCACACTGACTGTATATGAGCTTTTGTTTGCAAGTTAAGACCTTTCAGGTCACGGCAGAATAATGTTACAGTACAACATTTTCTACTGTTTCAGCAGTCCTGTTGGATAACAGAGAGACTGTCAGTTTTCACGTTAACGGTGAATTCAAAATGATATCTGCGACATTACTCATAAAAACACCAATGTGTCCTTGTTAATTCCACAATAAGACGGGTTAATGTCCTGGTGTGATTTTCTCCTTTGATTTAGAGAAAAGGAGTTTTTGTCTGTTTTACTTAGCTGAAGATGGTACACAACCCATAATCCTTAGTAATCGTTGCTATAGAGATGACGCTGTAGCCGTTTTTAATGTTTTTTTACACATTTCATACGATAAATGCATCATAGATGTGCATTCTGTCATAATTCTGTTTAATCCTCTATCGAGATAAATGCCCCTGACTCGCCCTACCGGGTCTTCCATTTACACAGGCGCCCCTCGACCCCAGTTCCACTTCTGACTCGGCTCTGACACTACCTCCAAAGGTGGGTTATTGGCAGTGCAACTCAGACCCCCCACCCCATGTCCGTGCTGTTTAAATAGACCAGCGAGGTGTGTTAGAGGCGCATTAAACCCGGGCTGAACAGGCTGTGTAAGGGGCTTTTGTCTTCCATGCAGCCTCAGTCAGAGAGTGATGGATACTGGCTAATTTAGGAGAAAGTTTGGTGAGTGGTATTCTGCTCAGTAAGCTGTAACGATTTGAGCATGCATCTCTCTCCTCCATCTAATGTCTATCTATTCCCCACGTCGCTCCTCTTTTTTGCTCTTAATTAAAGGAGGAGGCTCTCCTTATCTCAGCACACTGTGAGCTAATGACCTGCATGAGGCGTACCTCCCACAAAGAGCTCTGAGAGAGAAAGACACGGACAGAGGGAGAGGGTTGAATAAGTGTCAGGGTACAAGAGCCTTTGTCTCGAAGTGTGTCTGCGGGTGGGTGACGCAGCACACAACTTATCAGAATGTGTGAGTTTGGGTTTAACTATGTTAAACCCTAGCTCGGGTCAGGTGGAGGAAGGGCTGAGGGGTCAGGGGTCACCTTTGGCCTGACAAAGGGGCCTGAGCCCCCCACAAAAAGTCATGTGCCCCGCAGTGGGGGCTGGGAGGAGAAGACTTATTACCATCAGCTCTCGCCTGGTCTCAAACAATGACGGAGCAGCATCTGTACATCCCGACACACTGACACTTATCCCTCAGCGGGAGAGAGACCACGTCGGAAAGCTCCAGAGGCGGGGGGTGGTGGTGGACATCTGTAGATATGTAACAGCATGTCGCTGCACAGAGCAGTGCCTGCTGTCAGGCATCAGCAGATCGGCTTATTTAGGCTGCAATCCATCTGCATCTCATTGCAGCCTTTCATTCAGCTCAATTGGAAAAAATAACCTTAGAGTGAAAGGCGGGCAGAGCGCGTACCAGCAGAGGAACAGGTGCAAAACGCAGGACAGCCTTCGTCAGTCTGATCCTACACTTTGCCTGTCCAACGCAGTACTTATACACAGAATACTGTGTACTGAAACATTTTTTCTTGGATATGAAAGCTCACTCGTGATTATAGAAACAGTCACAGAATATATTTTCTCAAATTTTATTTTTTTTAGCAGCACCTCATTGTTTTTAATGAACAAACAGAAATTACTCAAATAGTTTTAAAGTGATATTATAACTCACACTATCCTGCATTTACTTTTTCAATAAATTTAATTCACCAGATGGGAAATCTGATAAATTTAGGACAAATAAAAAAGGAGATTTTACCCCTTTTAAGCAAATTTTACAAGTTCCCAAATCACATGACCATTGAACCTTTTCTGGTTAGTCTGGTATATAAATTCTAACATTTGTTTATATGTACACAAAAGCAATGCAAGTTAAAATGCATGAACATCTAAACATGAAGGAATCTATGAAATACCAAAGCAGACGTTTGAGAGACATCTGAATAAATGAGGTAGAACTTGAGCCCTGTTTCTACAGAGCGGTGCAGTTTGGTTTGGCACGGTTCGGTACGCAATTACTTGCGTTTCCTCCATCAAAAGGGTCCCAAATAACTGTACCTATTTTGGTCACCCTTTCATTTGAGTATTAAGTAGTCCCATAAAGGACTCTTTTACAGGTGAGAATGTTACAATGTAGATTCCAAATCGGGTTCAGACTTGACTAATAGCCAGTTTATCCAAACAACCCTTGTTTGTAAATCTGTCAGAAAGGTGCCAGACTTTTGAAAAGCTGCAGCTCACCGTGAGACCTGCCGGTCTGCCTGCCGCAGCAGTGCGGCTCCTTTTGTTGTTAACGACAGCGTGCTTTGCTGCCTCTTCAGATGAAGTCCTTGCTATAAGCTTAATGTTAAAGAAAAAAAAAAAGATCATTTCGTTCACTGAGCATCTTTTGAGGTGGAATTTGTTTTTGCATGTTGGTCAATGCACGAGTTACGTAATGAATTACTCAGTCCACCTTAAATGTCAGTGACAACTTGAAGAGGATTTATTTGTCACACATACATATCGTTCACGTGCTGTAGTGAAATGTTCGAACATCAGCCATAATTTATCTGCTTTTGCCTTTTCTTGTACGTTGACATTTGCTTTAGTAGCAATTGGATCTTCAAACACGCATAAAGTGTACATGAATTTCTGCTGGTTTATGCAGGTGAAAATTTTTTCACCTGGAGAAAAAAGTGGCAGAGTGTGTTATGGTGCCCACCAAGTAAGGGTACAGTCAGAAGAGTACCATACTGTGCCAAACTGAACCGTACTGCTCAGGGAAAGCAAGGCGTATGTTAGATACGAACACTTGGGAACTTCATCCTGATAGCCTCCACGAAGCGTGAATAATAAATGTGCTGGTCCAAGTGAAGTGCAGCTACTCCCTTTACTGCAACTCTCCTCCCTTTTCTCATTCTGAGAACGCTGTGGCTTATTATAATAGTGGCAAAAAGCATGTGAGTGAAGAATAGTAGATTAGAAATGAAAGCAGTAGACGAGGGGTGGGGGGGCCGTCCTTTAGGCAAGACTGATGAATAAGGTGTTGTGACTGATGACTGGTGCTTTCTCATGGAAATCAACGCTGGCAAAGTAATTAGGAAGCTCTTTCATTAGCTTAAACACAGCGAAGCAAAGAGAAGCTTCTGGTGCATCTCTCTCTCTCTCTCTCTCTCTCTCTCCTGCCCTACCAGAGGATCCCTCTTGGGAGTATTGGATTTGTTTGAGCCCTAAGTTTTCATTAACAAACCCAGTGGGATGATCGGGGAAGACGAAGAAGAAGAAGCGTGGCAGGGAGAAGTGAGGAGAAAAAGAGCACATAATACACCAAATCAGATCATTAGGCTCTTTTCTCCAAGTTATTTTTATCCTGTGCAAGGCTCTGATTCAAATTAATAGTCAATTAGCCCAACCATTAACATGCATGCCAGAACTCACTCCCTTATACTGAAGAGGAAGCTCACGGGAAAAATGCTCCTCAGTAGTCTGACATTTCAACTTTTCCTAATGCAAATCAAATCCCTCTCCTTCCCCACCCCCACTTTTCTGTCGTTTTTTTGAATGTATGTGTTGAGTTGCTTATAAATGATTCAGGAAGGAGCATGCTGCTAAGTGTTTGTGGCTCTTAATGCAAATTGGAGGGTGCTTTTAACGTGTCCCTCCTCATCAACACACAGGTACCGGCCTCGGTGTAGCACCGGCTCTGGCCCACATTTCAGCCGTGTGATTTCACACGAAATCTGAACACAAACACACACTGCAGGCCTCTTTCGCTGTGCCCTGCGGCTGCCTGTACACTCCCCTCAGTAGCAGGGAATGAGTCTGTCTGGAGAACATGAGCTCGGTAGATGCCAGGAGACTCTTTAGCTGTCAGAAAATCTTGTTTACTTTTCATTTTTACACTGTGCCACAGCCACACTCTGGGGCTTTCTCATCCCTGCTACACTTCCAAAAACTTGTACCGCCTGCACTTGTGCTTTTCCCCTGTCTATTCCTCTTAGCAACTCAAACCAACTGGCGGATTTGAGAGCTGACTCTGACAAATATATGCTTACAGTTGTGTCTACAAGCACAGCTCGGTCGTGTTTTAGGAAAGAAATGGCTTTTGTTGGTATTTGGTTGAGAATGAACACATGAAAATCAACAGCTTGTTTACATGGACACAAATAATCAGAATTGAAGCCTGATCAGAATAAAAATGCCTCATGTAAACACGTCATTCAGAAGATTCTGATCTGATATGACCCATTTGGAAAGAATTTTCGTTCCGAACGAGAGCGGTGGTTTATACTGATCATTATTTCGACTGGTGTCCATGTGCACACTTGTTCCGACTGTGCATGTCTGCCCTACGCTTCCGAGACGGAGAGGATCATGGCGTATTCCTGTAATCTGTATATTGTTGCCACGATGGCTTGGACAATTGCATTATCACCATGATTAATGCCGGACAGCGGTTGCTTCCTGCTTCTTGCTGCTGAGTGGGACACTCAACAGTTATGTTAGTTTGTCCAATTACTTTTGAGCGTCTAAAAATGGGGAGAGCACGTATAAATGCCTGTAATTCCTAAATGGTTAGAGGAACTCTATCGATCCCAATGTTAAAGGCCTGTGGAAAGGCAGCCGCCACTTGTCTGTCTGTACTGACGCTTCGTGCAGCTCATGCCGGGGCAACATTGTTCTTCTTCTGTGGCAAAAAGCAGGAAGCTCCGGCTGTACCGCGTCTGTTATTCAAGGTGATAATGCTTCTGTCCAAGCCATTTCAAGCAACACAGTTCACAGGAGAGCAAACTGAGACCAGGGGTCCTATCTTACCCTCATCTGTGGCACAAGGCGCAAGCACCTGGTGCAAATGTTTTAATTTATTCAAGCCGTGTAAAACTCCACCTCTGCCGTCTCCTGCCAGGAGAAGAAACTGTGGCCGCCCTCTGCGCTCCCACAGAGAATATTCCTACCAGCTGTTCACTGTTCACACAGGCAAAAAGCTATTAATTATGACTTAAACTATTATTATTTCTGCCTACGCCACTGTTTCTGATCAAAAATATGTTCAAAAGACATTTAAATAATCTACAGTCCTGTGTGGGGAACAAACAGAGACCAACAGCGTGTCTGTGGAGACGTGTGTGCGCACTTCGGCCAAATGAGCCCTGTCGTACACAGACACGGCAGGCAGAGTCTTTGTGCCTCCTTTTAGACTCAGGCACATTTTGACCTCTTTGCATCAGGCACACGATAGCGAATGCGCTGAGACACGCCTTCGTTCTTCCTTCATTTTCAGATCTCCCGTCCACTGGCACACAGATGCAGCACAGGTGCATTTGCTTTCTTATGCAGGTGGCAAAAATGACATCTGCGCCGGGGGTAAGATAGCAATGGCACTTGCGCCAGCAGTGCACGGCTTTGCACCGAGTGTAAGACAGGGCCCTAGGAATACGCCATGAGCATCCCTGTCTTGGAAAAATACATTCATGGTTGTTTATCCAGGAGCTGTATGAAGAAGAGATTTTCTTAGATTATATGATTTTGACCAAAAGTTCTTTTAAAACTTGGCCACAAATGGGGGTCAAGCAAAGTTATGGATTATGCCAAAGATTATTAGCCTGTTTAATACTAAAAGCCTTTAAGGTTCCCTGAACGAGGCCCTCGCAGTTTCCTCTTGAAGCCCAACCTGGAATGTGTTGAGATAAAGCGCGTGGGTCTGAGAATCATTAGGACTAGCCTGGTTATGGGCCGTGTAATAAGTACACCCTTTAGTATCCCCTTCCCCTTGGGCCACCATGATAAACACAACTGCTGTTTTCACTGCCCAAACCTTTTAATTAAGGTCATAAAATAAGATCCTGCAGTGATAACTAATAGCACTGAATGCCGGCGATAGCTGGTTTCTCTGAAACCCTCCAGAGAACGCTGGTGACTGTGTGGGGTAGTGTAGTGTGCGATTATTAACAGAGCTCAGTGGTGAACTTAGTTTGCCTGTAAAGTTGGTAAGGTAATAGCTTATGATGCAAATAAATCTGACTTGCCTTCCCTTTACGGTTGGTCTCGTGTCTAACTGCCATTTAACATCAACATAACAATCATTAATATGGAAGCTTATTAGTTCTGCTGTAATAATTTAAATGCTTGCTAATTATGTTTGTGAGTTAAATAATACAGTTACAGTTTAATAGCCTGCTTGCTGGCAGCGCCCCTGCAATGCCAGGTTGATGAAATATCAACAGTATTGGGGAATTACACACAAAAGAGCAACTAAGTGGAGGAATTTTAGCCCAAATATTAAACTGGGGGAAAGCAGGTCTCAGGCTCTGCTGCAGAAAACTCCAAATTCAAATCACAACAGAGGGAGAATGTCTCGCCTGCTGCGAAAGCTGATCCAGGGATCTATAAGAGTTTCCACACAAATAGCCCCCAAAATTAAGAACACGTGGCGCTTCGGTCCGAAGGATTCTACCCCCACTCCAAAAACGAAAAGAAAGAGAGGGAAAGAAAGGCCAGGGCCTGCCTCACATCTGCCAAGACAAACAGAGGGAGGGGGGCTGGTGGGCGGCTGCGGGTAGTAAATCTTCAGTCTAATGAATGAGCACTCCCGAAAATATGTCACCCATTGGCCCTGCACGTGGTAAACATTCAACCCGAGCCGCATAGGAGGCCTTTGTTCGCTCCCCTCTCCCCCTCAGACACTCAGAAACCTCCTCACTTGCCGCTGTCCTCTATTGTCCTGCGAGCAAGCGTCATCCAAAACTCTCAGTTTGAAAAAGCGACAGCTTTGTGTCAGAGAGCCTAATGAGTTGACACTTTCCCAGTTTGTGGGCAAACTAGTATTTTTAGTGACTCATACGAAGAGCAGCAACCAGCATAACTTGGAAAGTTTTCTTCTCTGCACCAAAGTAAAGACTTCTGCTTGCAGAGACACTTTGCTTTTTTGTTTAGGTTATATGAGCAGAGGTTTCAAGTTTCCGAAAAATAGACAAAAAAGGTGGTTTGGAAAGCATCTGGCAGACAGTCCTTTGAACTACCTTTTTGAAGACAAAGACGGGGTAAAAAGAGATGTGGCGTAAGATGATTGATACAAAAAGGTAGCATTTGAAGGTTTAGAGGATATTACACTGTGACAACAATTGACTGGATACTAATCCTCCAGTCCCAAGATATGAAAAGAGGGCGTAGAGCAGGGGAGCTATTGTGCAACTTCAAAAACAAACGATCAGGTATCAGGACAACATATGCCAAACGTGTGTCCATCAGAGAGGAGGGCTTTGGCTCTGTTAGAGCATCAGTACAGGGAAGGACCCGCTGTAAAAGTGCCTGTGATCATCCTAAACAAGCCTGCACTGCTCGCACATGAAATGTAAGACTGCCACAAGTCTGTTGAGGTGAGCAAGAGAAGTCAATTAGCCTTTGTGGCGGAGAAAACCCACCAGCAGAGTCCTCGCAGATGGATACCTTTGTTGTGTTTGTCAGCACTGCCCTAATTTGCCGAGCAGAGTCGATGACAACTTGCCGCTTGCAGAATATCGACCAGATATTCCTGATTTTTGAAGCTCATAAATATTTCATGACTTGTGAGACAACTTCAACAAGAGCCTAGTTTGAAATCTGTATCTCCTGAGCTGAGGCTGCAAATGAATCTCTCTTTGTCTCTCTGTAGAATGAGGAGAATTTTATTTTTCTTTTCAGGGTGAATCATCCCTGCACTCTCAGAGACCTTCTTACACTGTGTGGTTTCTTTGTGAGAGCTGCTGTTCAAAGCGAAACAGGACATCTAAAAGCTTCTTTTCAAAGCTCCGAGAGAGTCAACAAGGTAAATGGTGGTGGTGCACAGCACATACCTAACAGGACAAGGGTCTTGTATACAGCTTGAAAACACCATTACCAATTCAAGGAGCTCCTTCAATACCTCCAAATGTGAATGAAGTCCTTGGGGGGAGTTAACAAGTCTGCAGCCGAGGTAAAACAGGGGCTTTACAGAGGGGCTGGCGACCCCGGCAAAGACAACAAGAGCTGAGAGGAGAGCAAATAAGCTTTTCTGCCACAGAGAAAGGCTAACGGGCTTTACGGCATAAGAACAATCCAGCATAAACAATCCAACGTGTGATGTAAACGATGCAGCAGTTACAACTTGTACATCATTTACATAGAGAATTCTTCTCCTTTTTTGTTTTTGTTTTCATAAGAATTTTCATGACACATGCCTACAGTATTAGGCAAGGTAGAAGCAAACATTACAAACTGTGCTGGTGTTGTCAGTCTCTCACCAGGTCAAAGGCAGAGCTATTGTACGAGGACCCAGAGCTATTTGAAAAAAAAAAAGATTTAATGTAAGCAGTATATTCAAGAATTGAAAGAATATTGAATATTAAACTCATTAAAAATTAGCTTTTGATGGAGGAGAATACAGTGATGCAAATGCCTTAAATATTAGCGGTCAAATATATTAACAATCAAAAAAATCTGTGCAATGTGAAAATTGTGATTTTTTCGCATTACTGACTAGCCTGGTAAACCAGACCCATTCACTTTGTGACTCATGAAAATGGTCCACCTGTCTGACAACCTGACGAGCCAATCGCAACTGTTTATGTCATATGGGGCGGGCTTTGTGTGACGACTCATTGAAGGGGCCGAAGGCAGCAGCTCCAGTCTGTGTTCGCAGAAGCTGACACGAATCGTTGATGGCCTACAGACAGACAGACGCTATAAACTTGAATTTTTTACAACCTGATAAATAATCACATACATGTTGTTATATTGTGTCGTGATATTTACTATTTACATGCTGGTGTTTGTTTTAGCGTGTTGTGTTGTAGGCGAGGCAGCGTGAGTTTTAGGTCCACACCGCACAGATCAGTTGAAAGACAAAAGGCGCCTATTCTTCTCTACATGTAGCAATCACAAAAAAACAGAACTTGCCGGGTCGCCAAGGTTGTTCTCCATCTTGTTGGAACATTCCTTTTAGATAATATTGGATAGTTTTCAATAACAAGACAATTCGGCTCTAAAATTCCTCTCAAAACAAACATGGCGGTGGCTCGCCTGAAGTGTGAGGTCAAAGACGGATAAACAGCTCTGATTGGTTGGATGTCCAGAGGCAGTTTTGACTGTTAGCACTGCCACGTGAAAATGAACGGTGAATTAAGAGACACCAGACTAATTCTCACATGAGAATTGTTTAGTTTGGCTGTGCCAGGCTGTTACTGACAGCAACCAGCGCTTAAAACTGAATCTGCATAAATAACACAACTCAGCTGTTCCCAAATCTGACCAGAAGCCTTATTACACAGAGGTCTTCCTGCTGACTCGGCTTTTTAACACTGAGCCAAACTACACTGGCGTAATGCTGGCACTCCAGGAGGCAAGCATTAGAGCTTTATTTTTTAAGTTAGCCTCTAACTGCTGCTGTTTTTTTTAAAAATACCTATGTAGTGGGTCTCACACACAGAAGAACGAATTCACAGAAAGACTGCGCTGCTTCTACAGCCACTGAACTTGTGCAAATGAAAAAGAAAAAATACTGTGCAGTCCACAAAGCACAAAGCCGAGTGTGAAATAGGCTCAATGTCTCTCTCCAGTTTGCTTATACTGAGTTTTACCTTATACTTTTATCTACCATTAACTGCTGCAATGAATCACTAATCCACGCACGTTTCCTCCCGTGCTCACAGGTGAACACTGAGGTGGGACAGCCTGGCGTCCCCGCTGCGAGCCATGTGCTCCGCAAACTGAAAATACCACATAAATGTCTGTTCATTCAACTTATATACATGCTAAAAATGTGTTTTACATTTTATAATTACAATTGGAATTGACCATTCTTATCTAATGTTAAATATAATCTAGTAACAGTGTGTAGAGTTTTTCTCTGCTCTGTGTGTCAGTGTATCCAACATCCAGGTGGATCCATCAGCCCATTTCTTTGCTTTGCAGGCTTGTGCACAGGGAATTTTTTACACAGGCTGGCCAAACACAAACTGTCAGCACAAGTTGCAAACACAGTACTCTCTAAAATCCCTGCGTGCTGTAGCTTGTAGTTTTCCCTTCATTAGGCCGATGTGCCCAAGACCAAATAAAAAAAAAACAGAGTCAAAGAGAATCTAAACAGAAGCGTCTTTTGTTGTTGTTCTGTGTTTACCTGCAAATGCAGAGTAGATGTTGCTGAGTTCACTTCTGTACAACTACAATAGAAGTTGATTCCACGGCACTGACACCAGAATGTGATCTCTCGCTAAGTGCAACTTTGTGCACCAAAGATTAACGATTACCAACTGAGAAATCAAAAAAGACAAAGACTCTTCCAGCCTGCATGGCTGCAGATCTGTCACCACAAACTGTCACCATACACTCTGCGTCTTTGTCTGTGTTTTTGTGTCAGTTTGCAGGATCTTTTCTTTACTCCTGCAACTAATCAAAGGATCACGTTTCCTCTGAGAGAGAGCCCCATTTCAGAGATGATGACAATCGCTGCTGCAGATGTAAACAATGTTGGCAAAAAAAGTTGAACTTGCATAAAACAAATATCACTGTAATACAGTGAGCATCACATATTGCACAGACGCCTTCTAAGGAAGTCAGAGAGCGTAAAATGTTCCTGTAAGTCAACACTAGCTTTATATGTCTGAACTTTTACACGTTTTAGTAAGGCTGAGCCAGGCCGTTCACCTTCACACCAGTCAATATGTTTACATGAGAGAGAGTTTACATGAAAGTCAGTTTATTGTGTTAGTTCGGCTAAAACTGGACTTT
>JAQFJA010000026.1:895305-905966 GCA_029874485.1 Naso brachycentron | reverse complement strand
GTGAAGTTTTTGTCCTCATTTAGCTCCCTCTCTCAGCTCATTACCCTGCCGGCTTTTCTTCCCCTCACCTGTTCCTGCCATTTGCCAACATCATGAGGCTGCTCCCCGGCCGCTCGATGTCGTGGAGGGGAGCTAATAATCCATAATTTACAATAACACTCATTAATAATTAAGGGAATTGAAGCGTTCTGAGAACTCCAATGCAATTACCCCCGGAGCCAACGCTGCGGCTGCGACAGCTCACACTGCGGTTTAGCAGCTTTATTACAAAGCAAGCAGCATCAAGCGGCAGGAGCGAGCAAAAGGGAAGCCAATATAAAATGGCCTGAGATTGACCTGCAGGGTGTACAGCAGAGGCTGTGGGATTACCGTGTGTGACGGTGTAGCTTATCTATGCACCACCCCAGCTATCTGTTTTCATGGCAGACAGACGAGGAGATAAAGAGGAAGCACATGCTTGTTGTGGCTTTGTGTGACAAGCAGATTGTTTGGATCGTGGATTTGTTGAGGCATTTAACCCAAAGCACTGGAGTGACATTCAAAATAAAATTTGACAGGCATAGTTTAAGGGGGTCCGTGAGCGAAATTTGATATACAGAGGGGGGAGGTTCTTTTTACATGAGCTAGACAGGCAAACAGAAAGGGCACCTAAAGGGAGAAAAGCTTACCTCTCTCATGCTTTGTGATTACTTCAATGCACAGAGAAAACTGGGACTGGATCTCCTGTATGAAGCAATCAGTGCAGCCACACTGGATTGATTAGAGCCCTATGAAATCTGTTTTATTTTTTCCCAAATTCCATTTATCCCATTTTAATTTATTGAAATTTCATTGTTTTTACCTATTAAGTGAATTTTACCATTAGAGAGTGTGTTATTCATGTGAATAAAACATCCACAACTGAATAAAAAATAACTGTAAATTTAAGGATGCGAGCAACATTCCACCGATAAGTGCCCCAAACAAATCAAACAAAACAGTCCATTTCAGATTTGTTGGTTTAAAAAGGAAAACAAAGTGAAGCACAGTGTTTTTCTGTGTATTTCATATGAGCTTTAGAATGCAAGTGGTCTTTGTACGCATCTACATGTTTCTAATCAACAGTATGTTGACAGAATTTGCAAAACAGAATATCACCTGATGCAAAGAAGTCATTCAGGAACTGCGCGGCTCTGTATTTTGGGGCAAGTGATGAGTTTCGTAGCTTTTTTTGCCGACTTTGCTGGCAGCTCGGTCAGCTGCTTCCACATGCTTGCGTTGTTTTGGAGGGGGCCAGGAGTGTTTGTGAAGTTCGGGTGCTCCCACACATTAGCGACGCCTCTGGAATGTTCTCCTCAGATAAATAAATTTTAGTCAAATTATGGTCAATTATGTGATATTACATGTGTAACAATAGATTCCGTTTTTATTGACCAGTTCTGCGATTTTGTCCGTGATTCTGTGATCATGGAAATCACAGGGCCCCAGTTAATTAGTCATTCTAATGAGGTTTGACTGTGATGGTCCGGTGACGAAGCTTTCCTTCTCACAAGTACAACAGGAAACCAAGTTTTCTCAGTAAAACTTTACCTCCACTTCTCTCTGTTTTGCCAGAATGACACTTGAACCCTTCAAAGCAACTCTAGGCTCTCGAGTGGCCTCTTTTTCTCTGAACCACTGGGGTCAGAGGTCAAGTATGCCTCTTATGGCCCAACTCCTTATCCGTCGATGTAAACCCTGACGACCCCCTTAGCCTGCCAGCTCTACTGACTGAGAGTGAATGGAGGCTGATTTGGCAGTCCTCCAGGTCAAAGGTTTGACTTGAATTTCAAGCCAAATTTGCTACGCTTAATTACCTTGTTTTTTTTTCCTGTAATCACATTTGACACACACCTCCCTCCTCCCTCTGTCCCCAGCTCTGCAGCGCGCTGCATACCCTCACACATTTCTGTCAGCTTATTTCTCCCCCGTAGGCTTCTAAGAATACAACTCAGGAGAGACCATAACTAAGAGGTTATTACCGTCTGCATAATTAGGGTGGGATGCACCATTTATAGGTGGTCGGTGACATGCAACACATATAAATCAGAAGGCCCAAGTTTCAAAAGCATTGTAATTTCTGTGGGCAAACTGCGTCACATCTCTCAGCTGTATCAGCACTGCAGAATAAATTGCTTACATAAGGCTGAAGTGCCTCGCTCGTACTTAGAAAGGAAAGGTTCAAAATGAACATTGTTTCCGTGCCTCGGTCCCATCCGGATGGCTCAGGATGCAGAGTCATTTGAATGCAGACCCTGGAGATGGAAAGAGGGGAAGGGGGGGCGGGGGGCGGGGGGTAGGAGGGGAAGGGAACATTAGAGGAAGGAAAAAGAGGCGAATGGGAAAGGGAGGGAAACAAATGTGAGAGCTGTCGTGCATGAAATTAAAAGATACCTCCAAAATACTCCCGCCTGCGATGCTTTATGGCAGGCCCTCCTGGAAGTCTCTCTGTCTCTTTTTCTGTTTGTCTGCAGGGAAGGCAGATGTGAGACCGTGTAACCTTTAAGGAACGTCCAAATCGATAAAGCTCTCCAGTTCCCCGGCACTCAGCACTGCTGTTGCCTCAAGCTAAAGGCTCGGACTGGGGAACCTGGGATACGGGATATTTGCTCTGCCACTCGTTTAGCTTTGAACTCCCTGGTATTGTTGTGGAAAACCTTTGCTGTAACTTCTCTTCCATGATCGCCATGTCCTTGTTTTTGGCTTGTACTCAAGGCAGACTGCCTGTAGCCAGAGTAGATGTACAATCCAGCCTTGCGCTCTAACTTAACCACTGGGTCACATAAAAACTTGCCTGAGGAGCTGGCTTTGACTGCACAGTCTTGCTGATACAAGATTTTTGATTCTAGTTTTGATTTTCTTTTAGAGTAAAAGATCCTCTGAACTTTTGTCTGTTTTGTTTCCTCTGTTTAGAGGCCCTTAGCAAGGTCACTAAATGTCTCAGCAAGCACAATAAAATGTGCTGCTCCACAAATCAGTACAACTGATTTGTATAATTTCTCCTGGAAAAAAAATCTGCTGTGGTTCTGATACAATTCCACATCGTTCAAAGTCCTTGAAAAAGCTTGTAAGTTGACAGTGATTTCGATTTATTAAGCCAATCCAAGGTCAAGGATCAGTTTTAATGCTGCCACTCTGATGGAGATCGTGACTTATTTATGTTCTGCTGTGGTTGTCTAAACAAGTTTGGGCAAATATGTGCATATTATCATTTTACTAACCAGTTTAACCATTGTTACTATCAGTTAACCTCTAACTCGATGCTGCATGGCGTGTGTTAGGTTTTACTTCACTAACAATTCAATGATGACAATAATACTAACAATGCAACCACATTTCATCGAGGTGAATGTCTTCTGTTAATTGCTGCCCTGCATGTTTGCATGAATCAAAGGATGTTTGTGGTCAGTGTTGCCCGGCTGCTGCTTCCTGTGTTTTTGCTGTTGTATTACTGTAACGTTACTGTTGCTGCTGGCTGCTGTTGCTTTGCATGGCTTCTGTCTTGTACAGGGTTGACGTTACTGCGCAACCCTCAGTTACTTAGTAATGAGTTAATGTAATTCTATTACTTTTCTCAGTAACTCGTAAAGTAAGGGATTAGGATTACCAAAACAGTAATTATATTACAGTGACTTATACAAGTAACTCAATAGTTGCTGTGTTACTAGAAAGGGCCGTCTACATGCTGTCAATGGCGGCGTTCCTGATCTCCGACAAAAATATCCATCCCCAGATATCTGATCAAAGTATTAAAAAGTGGGTTAAGTTTTAGGAGCTGGCAAAATAAGTTGTGCGTCATCTTTTTTAAGAAGTTGGGTTGGGTTGCAAAAGCATTATAGTAAAGTAACTAGTAATGTAGCTAATTACTTTTAATACAAAGTAATAACTAAAGTAAATGTCTGCACTTTTATAAGGAGTAATCAGTTTCAGAGTAATATGCCCAACACGGGTCTTGTTTCGATAATGTCTCTGTTTTTACCACAGCTGCTGTCTTCATAGCGTTCGGCCATCTTTGTTTCACATATTTTATGACTATTGGTGACAAAACGTCCTGTCGAAGGACTACACTGTAGATGGAAAAAAGCTGGCTGGCTCACACTGACACATTTACAGAAATGTTGATCAATGTGTGTTGTCCTTATAAATACATGAAGGAGAAAAGAGTTAGCTTCAAACTCCCCTTTATTGTCTACATGTAAGTCAGCTCCGTGTTAAGTCATACAGCTTTTTATGCTGGCATTTCCTGTTTGCACTGTAATAACTGATGTGCAGACAAAAACGGTATTACAGTGTGTGTTAGGCTTGGATCAGTTTGCGGTTCTACCAGTCTAGTCTGTTGTACGGCTTAATCCGGTTTAGTTTTATGCAAATCAGCTAAACCAGCATTTGTCATTATGTGAGATTCTGACAAATTTAAATCAAACATCAGCAGCAACATGAACGGACACCCAACGGCAACTAACTTATTGATTAGGCTGTAAACTAAAATGAATGATTGCCAGACAGTGCGCGTTATTCAGTTCAGGCTGCAAAACGCCATGTAACATTACAAAGACACAAAGTCGTTAGCATTAGCTAAGAGAGCTAAGCTAAGAGAAACTATTCCTGCTTTGTTTGGTGCATGTCGATTTTTGTTTTTGTTTTTTTTTACTTGAACTCAGCCTACAGTTAAGAGTTTAGGTCCCTTTCAGTTACTAGTTTGGAGCAAATAAACTGTGAAACGTAAGAAGTTTTGTCACACATGGCTAAACAAGGAAACTGATGTCTGTGATGTTTTTTCATGGATGAGATTAGAAAATAATTTAGTGTTCTCATTGGTCAACACATACATCTTGCTGCCAGCACTGTTTTTTGTTTGTTTGTTTTGTTCAGTAGGAATATAAGGGGAGATTACAACAGCGTAAACAGCTTCTTTGCTCTTTTTACTCATCTGTTTATATGTGAGTCTAAGATATTTTTTCATGAAAATACCACACAGGAAACACGGCCACTGAATCAGAATAACTTAAATACGTCTTTGACCTGTCTGTGTGACATTCCTTTGTGCCTGCTGATATACTGACACTGGCATGTAAGTGAATTTAAATTTGGCCAGTAATATTATAAAAGGTTAATTTGTCATTTGGGACATGGTGTCGATCCAGTTTCACTGGGTAAGAATATGAACACAGTCTGCTTTCCAGCATTCGGCCATTATTTCCCCCTGCGGAGGATCGAAACCCACATAAAACAAGCATGTTTTGTCTGGTTCTCTGAGGAGAGAATTGGCATTCATCAACACAGACCTTTGATTACCGTCCAGGGAGGAAGCTATTCAGTAAGACCAGAGTTGATGGGAGGTACAGATGCCTTAAAGGGACACGAAGTGAGGGCTTAGCAAACGTGAATATAGCACACACCTGGCACCATGACATCTTACTGAAGCTAAAATTCAAACATCCCTCCTCGATGTACAAAAAAAAAAAAAGAAAAAAAGAAGAGATAATCAATGTTCCTGTTGAATTTACATCAGACTTGCATTGGGTTTATAGTAGTTTTAATAGCTTTCTCTCTCTTTTTTTTTTTAGGGGTGCCAGCCGGTATTTCAACCGACAACTTTTTGTTAATGTTTGTTTCAAGGTTTTAAACCACCACAAAGATACTCTTTCCTTTTATAACCCAAAAGTAGCTCAGAATGCAGCAGAAAAATAGCAACACAATAACACAGGCACAAGCACTTCAATTTTCAAACAGAAAGATGCATTCAACAATAATCAGGCCAGAGGTCATCAACAAAAATTAGGCCTTCCTTCCGGGCAAAACACAGTGTCCATATCACAGTTCATCCGTTAACCTCCCAGAAGTAAAAGCAAACACAAATTTCCCATCAGTTCAGTCAGTTCGGGTTACCACTTTATCTCAGTTCAGTTCACACACACACACAAAAAACACAGAGTGATCACTTTGACACCTCCACACCCAGTATTCCACAGAGAGGGCACTCTCGCCTCACTACAATCTTTGGCCTGCCGTAAGAAAAAGGACTCCGACAACTCCGGAGTTAACTCCGCTTCCCAGCTCCGTCAACCTCCTCCGGGAAGGAACTCCACATGGTTGATGAGGAGAACAGCCGAGATTCCCAAGACTTCCAACCAAGCACCATGTGATTAAAACGAACGCGGACTTTTGACAAGGGCCGGGGCAGCTACGGACGCACATCCAGGAACTCATTCACAGTGTGTGCCGCCATCTTGGCAGTTGTCACCGCTTTTATTCGAGGACGGACACCATCCCGGGGACTATATTGGTCCAAAAGGAGCAGGGCGTGGTGAGCGCGACCAGGTAAAGGAATATTTTGAATGGAATAGTTAGAATAGAATTAGACTAGTTGTTTCAAAGCAAGTTTTATGTTTAAGTCAGTTTATCAATTTCTTTTGAATTTAATTGAACTAATGGAGCCTTTAGTTTGTTTTCGGTCATTGTTTTGAAGCCTATTTTGTAAAATAAATCTCAACCAGTTACCTTTGGAGAGCATTAACAAAATATAAATAAATAAATAAACACCACAAACTGCTACTCTTTCAAGGCACTGCCAACTGTTGCTAACTTCAGAGGCTGTGACGGTGATAATAAAGATATCAAGTTATTTACTGTTTCTGCAGACAGTCACTGCTGTGAACACAGCGAGGTCTTAAAAATGTGCTCTCTAAGGATGCTACCTTTATTTGAACTGTATGTGGGTTTCAGCGTTGGTGTTTGTGAACTGGATTTTAGTGTAATGTAGGCATCTTTCCTAATTTAAACAGACTGAGACTTTATGCTCGGCAGCACAGTTACAGATTCATTTCAACCCATGTGGACGCTTTATGAATTGCAGTTCCTTTTTGTCTTGAGCTGCACAGAAACACGATGCTTTTGTAAATTTAGTATTTGTCACAAAAAAATCACACTGATGTTTTTACTTGGGCATACTGAAACTGTACTATTCAACACAATGTTTACATGACTGGGAATCATTCCTTGAAGGTGGTGATAAATAACGACCTTTGATGTGACTTGCCTTTTCCTCAGAGCAGCAGGAGAGGGAAACCTATACAGTAGATTGACTCTGCATGTGGCCAACATGAAGACGACATGCAGTGTGTCACCTTGGCTACCATGGCAATTACATGGAGCCTTGGAACACCCATGTATCCCTCCTTGTGATTTCTATAACTGCTTGTGAAATGAGAGAAACAGGGAGAATTTGACACATACCAAAACTGGCCTTTTTTCACTGCAGCACTGAACAGAGCCCCATCCCTAACACTTGAGGCGTGCATACTCGCAAGTTGTCCAAATTAAATTCTAGTGCCCATATGGTCACTTGTGGGAAATCTTCTCTGCAAAGGAAGAGACTAATTAAAACTTAAGAAGGAATCCAAGGGACTCCACTAAACAGGAGGGAGATAGAACCGCACACTTATCCACAATAGCTCAAACTCTTAGTTTCAGCAGCCCCGGCATTCACTCAAAACAAGGACAAAGCTCGCTGATGTTACCACAGTATTAACATGTCAAGCACACACTACATTTGTTTAAGAAACACCAGAAATCATGAAATCCTGCAGGTTAATGTAATGGTGTGATGACTTGTTGAAATACACTGATTTTAACTGCGTTAACGGTGGTGCATGCACATGCAGCAGCATTTTTGCTGAAACACATTTTAGAGGAAAAGTTTGTTTTGTTGCACATTAAGCCTTATAGTAAGGATATTTACCAACATTTCCGATGTTCTACAGCATTATGATGACAACTGGTGCAGTCCTGAGAGCTGGAGCTCTTGACATCACCACTGGTTGGAAACAGAGGAGGAGTATGTGTACCCTGATAATCTGTCAGGAAACACAATCAACGCTCGTTTTAAAAGATGTAAAACTCGCTGAATGTTTAGTGTGTCCTCTCATGTACTGACAGATGAAGCTAAACACAGATATATAACCCAGAGACGGCTGTTTGGTTTCGTGAAGCAGCTGAAAGAGCCGCTTTTGGATGGTATATCTGTGTTTAACTTTGTGTTTTAGTGCTGGTCCATGAGAGGACACCACTAAACATTCAGCAAGTTTCATGTCTTTTAAAAGAAGCGTTTATTGTATTTTTTTGACGGGTTGTCTCAGTGCACATTTCAGCTAACAGTGACGTCAACAACGAGCTCCAGCTCTCAGGACGGCACCAGTTGTCATAGTTATGCTGTAGAACAGCGTATATGACGGTAAATATCCTTACTATCAGGCTTAATGTGCAAAAACTGAGAGCCTCCCTGTTTCCGGTTTCCAAACTAGTTGCCCTTTTGCTGAATGTGTGTTGAAATGAAGCTGTGTGTGCTTCCTTAATCTTGGGCTCCAGCTGTGCTGCTCTGTTGCTGGTATCCACCCCCCCCTCCCAGTCACCCAGCTGTTCTCTGAATGTCTCTTGCTCTGCTCCTGATCAGCCCCTCAGCCTTCCACCCATAACGCACACTCACCCGTCTTTCAAACTGTCGTACGATCCCTCGGTCATTTTGGTTCTCTTCTGATTGTGATACTCACATAAATCCTGACAGTATCAAATAACAAGGGGTCACTGCAACAGACTAACAGAGAATTAAGGAATTCAGTCATTAAATATGCACCAGTCGACTAAAGGGAACTTTGTGGTTAATTTGAGCTCATTGTCTGCAACTAAAACTTTGCAGGTTTGTCTCTTCTCACAGCTCGTTTTAGGCAGCTGGTTTAAATGATAATGCTGTGAAAGTCCACCGTATTGCTCAGCACCAAACAACAGACAGAGACAATTAGAGTCTACCTGATGAACATAATGAAGCATTTAGCAGTAAAAAAGCAAGAAATTTCCCTCAGGTGCAGATGAAGACTACAAACAAACAAAAAAAGGTGAATATTGGACTCAGATCTGCAAGGCGGCCACAAGCATGACTTTGATAAATCATTGATCTGTTTGTTCTGGATATGTAAGCAAGTAACCGTTACAAAACAAGTTTGTCATATAATCTTAAAATGTTATTACATGCTTTTCACTGCACCTAAGTGGACAAAAAACCAAACATGTGGAAACAATGCTGGACTGTGAAGCCATTTTGTCCCACAGTGTTACAGATCACATGACGCACGCTCCCGTTTCCTTCACACATTCATTACAAGAGAAACTGCTGTGAAACAGTTTAAACAGTTTCTGTGTGTTTAAACATGAAATGATTCTATCAGACTGTGACCCCTCCTCAGATACACATGCTGTCAGGACGGCCAGAGGTCACACAGAGGTCACACAGAGGTCAGTTATCTGCATCTGTCCAACCAAAAAATGATTGGTCTCTGGATCTGTATTAAGAGGACTTTGTATGTGGGCAGGTTAAAACACGACGCTTTGTTAAATCAGCCAAAATTTGATTAATTGGCAATGCTGTTGTTTTGCATTTAAATCAAATTGATTTACTATTAACGTATAAGTAAAAAAAACAAAATTCTACATATTTTCTTACTTATTTCTCTTCTCTCCATTTTTTTTAAATAAAAACGGTTTTTGACTGTGGGACATTAAAACAACCAGGAACTGAAAAAAATTGTACAATTGTATAAAAAAAAAAATTGTATAGAAAAATATCCTTCAATTGAAGGGAATGACTGAATTTTACAGTAATGCAGCCTTTCTGTTTGTGTGTGTGTGTTAATGTTACAGTGGTATACTGAGAAAACATGTTTATACTTCAACAAAGCAGAAAAGAGACAAAACTCAGATGATTAAACACAAATGACCAGCAATAGATAATGGTGGTTGGTGCAACAAGCAATATTAGCTCACAATAAATATAATAATAATAATACATTACTAGGCCACAGTCTGCCTCTTGGTTTAACGTCTCTCCTTGACCACTCTCAGTTCATGTTAGAACCAGCCAGGTTAGCCTCTCTGTCCCACTGTTCTCCTCAAAGTTATCGAAACTTTTGAGCTGAATAAATCTCTGCCGTCCCAGCTGTGGCAGAAACAGTAAAAAAATCCTCACACACTGAAGGTTAGAAACAACACTGCACATATAGAACTCACTGTTAGAGGAGCCACCGTGAACTCTTTAGCATTTAAAGGGACGAGCATGCACCTGTTGGTCATGTGTCTCTCAGAGTGTTTGCTAGGTGGTGCATAACATCAGTGATATATGAAAGCAGATATAACCTTTTTTCTAAATATGCTGATGTGCAATAAAGCTAAGCTCAACCCACAATGACTTAATCTTATTCAAAATCTTAGTGCAATCTTGGAGCCACCATTCCACTTTCTTTTTTTTTTTTTTCCATTCACGTAATTCATTTTTTTTCCGTTTTCCCGTTTTTTAACGTAGTACCTTTCAGGCCCATCCCTGTCTTGTGCATGTACCTAAGTGTCACTTAAACAGAGACACACTTGGAGCCTTGACAGCTGCATACCTGCCATGACAACTTTCAAAGGAGTAAATGGAGACCCATCTTGTTTGTTTTTTTTAATACAGCCACATTTGAAGTATAATCATCATCATCAATCCTGTGGTCACATGGTCATGTCAGAGCAACAGTGTCGAGGAGTAACTAGTTACATGTAACAGGATTACATAATTTAACAACTGTAATCTGTTACAGTTAGAAAAAATGTGTAAT
>JAQFJA010000026.1:645089-655198 GCA_029874485.1 Naso brachycentron | reverse complement strand
TTTTGACTTGATTTGCACAGAAATGAGTTTGTCGTTTTTTATATTGTCATATTGTTCTATATTTTTCTATATGTTCTATATTTTAAATAAAGGAAAAAAAAAAAAAAAAAACTTCATTTAAGCCAATAAGTGAAATGCAGCTAAATTTTGTTTCACTTCAGCACGACATCAAATGATTTGGACCAGAGCAAATAAACAGGTGTGAATGTGAATCAGACCAACTGAAAAAAATAAAAATAAAAAAATGAAATAAAATAAAAAATATTAAAATACCATTTTTGCATCTGGTGCACACCAGGGAAGTGGACTAGAAGTGGACTATCAGACATGAAAGGGCCCTAAATTTGAAATTCTTTTGGAAATCTTTGACACCTCGTCCTCCAGGCTAAAGAGGAGAAGGCCCATCTGGCTTCTTATCAGTGCACAGTTCAAAATCCAGGATGTGAAGTTACAGTCTCAATACTAAATACTAAAGCACATTCTGCATGTAATACAACAGCATGGCTTCGTAGATGCTTAACAGCAGCATGTTGAAGTAGCCGGCCTGCTGTCTCGACTTGTCACCCATTGAAAATGTTTTGAGCATTATAAAACTTCCTTTGAAGATTTTATTTATTAGTCAACACATATACAATACACATCCCCACTCCATGAAAAGGAAATAAGGAAAGACCAACAGAACAAAACAAAACAAACAAAAAGAAAACACTTAACAATACACAAACAAATAAGCTCAACTCCAGCAACTTCATGTTTAATCAATCCTGATTTCAACTTTCAAACAAATAAATGACAATATAATTCCATCGAGTAACTTCATCAAATTAATACATTTCTCATCGAGTGCCTTTCTCCTTTATCATTTAAAAAATTAACTTTAACCGAACACTGCATTAAAATCTGACTGCTCCACTGACACGCTGTGACTGGTAGGCTACTGACTTTAGAGGAAGAAAAAGAAGAAAATGAGAAGAAAAACAAAAACAAAATAAACCTTAATACCTCTAACTAAATGTAAATTCTCTAAATTCTCTTATTTTTAGTAGCTATTATCTTTTCCATATCCAAATACATCTCTTTTTTCCACTGTTGCAGTGTGAGAAGGTATTTGGATTTCCAATATTTCAGTATCAATTTCTTTAATTTCATTAATGAAAAAAGAATAACTCAACTTCTTGGATACCTTACTGTATCCTGTGACACATCTTGCAATATTCAAATTGAGAAGTTAAAATTAAACTTTACCCCAAATATCTCTGATAACCACTGTTCTATGTCAAACCAAGTCTTCTGAACTTTGCTACAGTCCCTAAAAGCTTGAATCAATGAATCAGTGCTACCAGGTTTAAAGCAGTCACCAAATAACTTTCTGTCAATATTTTCTAACTTCGTCTCTTGTACAGCATGTTCTATACATTGTTTAATTTTGGATTAAACACAAATTTTCATTGATGGTGTTACCTCTCTTGTTAGATTCCAACATTCACTCCATCTGAAAACTTAAAATGTAACAAAGGAGACCTGAAACTGCTGAGCAGCTGAGATCCTTCAGGGAATGTGGGAACATTCCACTTTCAAAACTTAAACAACTGATCTCCAAAGTTCCCAGAGATGTTAAAAGAAGAGGTGATGCAACAGAGAGGTAAACATGACCCAGTCCCAACTTTTCTGAAACGTGTTGCTGGCATCAAATTCAAAGTGAACATATAATTTTCAAAAAAAACAAAACAAAAAAAATGACATTTCTCAGCTTAGGCATCAGATTGAGTTTTGCCTGTGTGAAGCGATTGGAAGTGAGCAGGCAGTTAGCAGTTAGCTTAGCAGTTTTATTAAACTGTGCCAACTTAAGTTGTTGGTAAATGAAGACGGCAGCTTCTCAAGATCAAGGTGGAGTCTCCCAGGTCCTGTTTGACTGCTGCTGGTAAAGTGATGCAGAAACTTCAGCTCCATTTCCCAACCACGGTCCAGATCCAAAACAGGAAACAGCTAACGTTAACACTACGTTGCTATGCAAGCAGTTCTAGCTGTAGAATCAAACAGACTATTACCCTACATATAATCAGTTTTAAATCACTAAAATAATATTTAAATCAATATTTGGTGTCATATTATTTTTTTAATAAATAGCCATTTAATAAGCAGGATAATGTCGAGTGAGCTGGTCATTATTGCAAAAGGAACCCAGACAGGGTGATGGTTCTTTTCGCAGTACTGACTGGCTCACTCCACGTCATTCCTTACGTACAGACTCTGCCACTTGCCGGGGTCCTGGTGCTGGTATGGCTGTTCCTTTCCCTGCCACGTAATTAAGGAAAAAATCCTCTGGAGGCAAACTGAAATTCAACCTTTTGAGGTCATGAATGTTTATAACAATTTAATGCGATTCATCCAACAGTTGTTAATATAAAAAAAAAAGTTCTAGACCAGGGCCGGTCTTGGGCTTACTACCTTCAGTCACAATCCGTACAGACATTAGGGTTAAACAAAAATCAATGCATAAGAAAGAGGTTTGTATTTTCAGATTGTTAAACGGTCGATATGTGGCGAGCTGAAGTGTGCAACGCTTCTTTCCAAGATTGCCTTTTTTCTAAGCATTGCCTTGCCCCTCAAAAGACTCAAAGATTTAGGCAAATTAATATTGAGCCTGTGTGATGGATTCAGCTTTCACAAGACAAGTCACCACAGAGGCTTTAGCCACGCCTTATTCCACCACACAGCACAGCAAGCTGCCGTCAATAGCTGTTGGCTGTGCTCGTACCGCTCCCCAAAGCTTGCTTTGATCTGATCAGAGTGAGAAAAGAGAGAGCCTTCAAGTGGGAATGCTGCTAATTTTGATCAAACTTTCATGGCTTTTCCTTCTGTCAGAGTGGAGTTCAGCAGCAGCAGCAGCAAAGATGAGCAAACTGGTGGTTGTTTGGACACTGAGCAGTATGAACCATGAATTCACTGTGAATTCACTCGCCCCCTAGCTTACCCAGATGGCACTTTGTCTCAGCGATGTCACCCAGAATAGACACAATGTGGGGCTTATTACAACACAGCTGTCTAATTAACAACACACACCCATGTACACTACCATCCCCCTCTGCGACTTTGAACCCTTCGCTTCGGTACAACTGCTTTTAAAACCTTGTGTTATGTACAGTAGCTTCTATCCTTTAATGTCTTTTCAGCTGAAGGCTTAGCCTGCTTTAGTGTCGTGTTTTTAATCTCCACATGGTGTTAGATTCAACTAATAATAGGAAAAACTGCATCCTCCTATAAAATCTTTTTCCTTCCCAACAGTATTCATTTCTTTCCAACAAATTATCCTTACTGTTTTATTAGTCTGCCATCTTTACTTTCTCTTTACCTCTTTCAACCCCTTTATCCCTCTCTTCTTTTGCCAAAAGTATCCATATTTTCACTCTCTAATCCTCTATTTTCTACCAGTTTCTTCCCTCCTCTGCTCACATTCAACAAAACCTCCCTCCTTTCCAAGCTCCCATCTTACTTTCCTACCAATCCCCCATTTTTTTTCATATTTAATTCCCTTTCCTTAAGGCGGCAGAATACTTTAAATGATGATGCTTGGATCGCCAAATCCCCTATGAAACTCCCTCACTAATGCCTTCTGACTCCAGAATGGAGAAGAGCAGCATCCAACAATTTCTGTGACTTTCTGAAACATTTCTCAGGATCTTTTAAGCGTGCTCACTTTATGCTGTCATTTGGTAAATGTGCATGTTTGTTTTTTATTCGTTACGTGCCTGCTGTCACTTTTTGTGTATACAACTATATTTAGCACCAAAATTACCCTTGAGAAAAGACTGTTCTCCCCATTTCCAAAATGCATGAAGTCTCTTCTCTCTTGATTTAGTGAATTCATGTGTAGGATAAATGTGTATGAAGTGGATTCAGAGAACATACATGTATTCACACTACAGTGACTTCTGGAGTCTTTGTGTGAGAGAATTTCACTTCCACATCCAAAACTACGAACTGGAAGTGATGTGCATAGAGGAACACACTGAGTACTGAAGAGGTTGTAAATATATATTTTAATTTGCATATCACGGAGCATAAACTAGGTATGGACCCATCCAACTTTTTTCAGTTTCGATACTGATCTGATACCTGGGATTTGGGATCTGTTGATACTAGTGTTGGCTTAATAAACTGCATGACCCATTGTGTGGAACACACTGCAGCAATTCCTTTGCACAAAGCTACGGAAGCCGAGAGCAGCCATGGTTGCTACTATATTTTTTTCATTCTGTTATCTCAAGATCACCAAAAAAAACCCTTTTCGTTATCACAGGATAACAAGGCTCGATTTCCTGTGATAACACCCGTTGTTTCCTCAATTTTTAATAATTTTGATCAGATCTGGAGTACCATGCTGAATATAAAATGCATCAGGTTTATAACTGTAGATGGTATCTGGTTTTATGAATACTTCACCTTTGTCTAGAAGCAGGGCCCTCTAAAACTTATCTTGTTTAGGGCCCCTGGATGTCCAGGGCCGGCCCTGCTGGTATGGGCTGTCTGAGGCGGGATTGCTGGCTCTGTAAAAAAGCCCATGCACTTCGACGGCAGTGTTTGAGGTGTTTGCTGCACCTTGATCCTCCTCACGCTCCTCCAGAATCTCAGCAAACTCTTTCACGAAGCTGCTCTCGCTTGTGTTTGGTGCTCCGGCTGCTGCAAAGAGCTTTTTTTTTAGAGGCTCTGAAGCCTCCGATGTTCAGCTGAGGTCCTCCTCAAGTCTTCCTCAAGTTCCTTGGTCAGTGTATCTTTTGCACACTTGGCAGCGTCTGCACTTGTCAAGTACCTGAATAAATAAAATAAAACATAGTTTGCATTAATTAAAAAAAGATCATGTTTACCCAGATGGCTGCACATTTATTTTACATCTTAAATGTAGAAGTGTGTGTAATAATATCTATGTGTGTAATTTATCTTTTATATGTTTTACTAACCTTAAGTTTGAATTGTGGCATTTTATAATTTAATTTGCAGTGTGCTGTTGCTATGTTTAAGAGAGAGAGAGAGAATACATAATTGGTGTACAGTCAAATGCAGAGTTCAGATATCAGTGTGATAATAGCCCGACCGGGGAGACGTTGGGCGTCGGGTGGGTTTTGAAACAATCAATGGCCATCGGGTGTAACAATTAATCATTTCATCTCATGTAGTGTGTTATAATGGGTGACAACTGATGCCACATTTAGGTTGCTTCATTACAGAAAGAATGTTTGATTTTTTGTTTATCTCCCATGGCAGCTTGTCAGTGGTAGTAGTGGTAGTCAGTGGCGAGCGCGTCTTCGTGACGTCACGCACATCGTGAACTGCAAACGATGACTGATCCGGGAGCAACGTGTAGTCTGTCACGTCTCTCAGCCACGACATGGCAAAAATTCATGACTCTTTAATCGCTAAGTCTGACACAGTGAACATTTAACAGACAAAAATATCCTGTCGTCTGACCGCGGCATGGCCCAGCAGTAACAGCTGGAATGACATCAGCAGTGGAGGCTGTGGACGAGCTTCATCTCCTGGTGAGCTCTTCATATTCTAGTTCCCTTTGAATTCTAGAATGACCCACTGATAAGCTGTCAGCGTTGTGGGCACACCACGGTCAGACATCAGCAGACAGGGCTCACTTCTGTTCCAGAAAACTTTTTTCTATCATCAAGTTGGTGCTAGTCCACCTTGTCCTGACGTCTCGTTACAGGCGTTCAGATGGCATTTGCATCTTGAGCTGGATATCTTTCAGCTGTCAACACGGCTGCAAGATATAATTCACAAAAATAAAGACGGGGTTCGTCCGTCCATGCACATTTTCAGCCATCCGATGCCCCAGTGCACATGTGTGTGTCTGTATTTACATCCCCAGTTGCCAGTGTTGAATCCTCGCTCACGAAGGCTCCCACACGTCAACAACAGAGGAATGAAGTTGGTGTTACACACAATCATCATGTTGGGCCATTTCCCCCTGGTGTACTTTGTGTGTGTGTGTGTGTGTGTGTGTGTGTGTGTGTGTCAAAAAGGAGAATTATGCTGATCTGACTGCACTTTGATGCCATCGATGTTAACCGTGATAACAAGTGCCAGTTACAGGAGCTCCTATTTGGATAAAACCAGCATGTCGGCTGTATTTACACTGACGTCAGATAACAACAAGAGGAAAGATCGTGACATGACTGTTCCTCTGCAGGACTTAGTGAGTTTCCTTGAACACTTAGACAGAATTCTAATTGTTTGCTGCAAAGCCATGTGTGACAGAGTTAAGGGTTAAAAGTTGTTATGTAACAATTCAGCAGTTGGTAAACCTTGGTCCTCAGCTCCTTTTCTAGTTTTTAGTTTCCAAATTCAGAGAGCAAACAGTTGGCAAGCACCATTAGAACATATTAAAGAAGATTAAGGCCACCATGTCGACGCCCGGAACGAAGGGGATGCCCTCGTGCTCTGGCGTTCATTTTGACTGATGTTCTGGTTTGGGTCAGGCAAAAGGGATTAGTCAGATGTTTCCGTCTTTCTGTCAGTCATGCCACCCCCCCACCCTCCACACTTCTTAAAACCTGGCGGTGATTGGTCCTTTTACCCTCACAGATGCTGCCTAAAGATGGCTATCCAGCCAGGGACACGTTTGTTGGTTGTGATATCCTCAAAGATATGAAAGTCCCGAGCACTTCTAATCTCCAAGCTTTATATCTCTCCTCTCGTCTCTTTGATGCCGTCCGACTCTCTGCAGTCTTTTCAGTTTTCTCTCGGCTTGCTTTATTTCAGTGAAGTAAAAAAAAAAAAAGGCATGATGTTTAGTGAATTATTCAGAATCGGGGAGCTAAGGCCGCGGCTGCTGCAGCTCAGCAGGCCTGGTGCTTTGACTGGATCCCCCCGGGGAAATTCTGAAACCAGCATGACCCTCCTCTCTGCCATAGACCCTACACTCGCACATTCACAGACATACGAACACACTGACAGACACATACTGTATATACATGAAAGGGCAGGGGGAGCCACAGCAAACTCAAAGTGAAAGTTTAAATTAAACTAGTATGTTCTGATAATGCAACCTGCTTGCACGCCGTGCATGTGTATCATGTACACTGAAGACATATGTGTTAAGTGTGGTTAGATGAACATTTTCTCCTGATGCTCTGATAATGTTTTCTACGAGCAGAACAAAGAAGACTGACTGTTCCTGTTTTGATGGAATACTCCCGGTGACACCGACCTCATGAACACTGACTTTGAACACACTCCACAACCTGGAAAGTCATCAGGTGTCTCCACTGTTCACACCATACAACTATTCGCCTTGTACCAGGACTCTGTCAGTCATTGAGGTTGTCACACTACATGACTGATCACTGATGAGTGGGTACACGCTACAAGATCCTTTCAGTGGGAGGGTCCTGTGACGTGTGGTCCCCAATCACTCGATGTAGTTAAATATTGTGAAACCTTCTTAAATACAGCTCCAGTACAACTCTGCAGCCTACCACCAGAAAAGTCAGCATCATTGAGCATCGTTGTCATTGTTAAATAAAATGTTATTTTCTGACAGTTTCACAGCATTTAAGTTAATAAATACCACTAGACCCTCACACTACTGTTTATCTCAATGTGTAGCCACTGTGTGTGTTGGTGTGTGAATTTTCAACGTACATTGTGTCCGTGGGTTGAACATTGCGTTTTTGTTTTTTTTTTCTTTTTTTTCTGGAGGCTCGTGCCTGCGGGCCGTTTAGCGGGTCAGACCAGTGCTCCAGAAGGCCACTCTGGCCTTGCCACGGTACCTGCACACCTGCGATTGGGCCGTATATTTGACCTGTTAGATACCCTGCCACTCTCCATCACGCTGCAACATCAGAGCTAAAATCCTGTAGTCTGAACTGGGCATGAGAATGACACTACAGAATTAGCAGTGAAATCATTTAAAATCAAAAGGGTATTTCCTTGGGAAACACTGAGATAACTGCAAAATGCCATGGTATTCATGACATCAATTATTTGAAAAAATATTCATTCTTAAATAAAGAGATACAAAATTTATTCATGACAACATCATTGCTGACATCATGAGTTTTTGGCAGATAATAGAAAAGCGAAGGAAAAGTTTTGCAATGATCAACATGGTTCTTCATCCATATGAGGAACAAAAAAAGTCAGTAATTTGCCCTTTCACAAATTTTTGACAGGGCTGGATACAAAGTCTTAAAAATAGAAAGCAGTCATCCTCTGGCAAGTATGAATGTGTTCTGTAAATGTCATAGCAAGCTATAATATTAAATTTTGACACTTTGTGGGAATTCAGCTTGAAGGTTTGTTGGAGGAAAGGTCGGAGGACCACTGAACTGAAGTGTCTATCCTTTTGTGAATATGGACATGTACAGCAAATTCATTAAAATCTGGCTTTTGTCAAGAGTTCCAAATTGTTCTGAACGGGCCGGCCAGCACCTTGCAAGGCAGATTCGTCACCATCAGTGGGTGAGTGCGTGAAACACTTCCAGTTGTAAAGCGCTTTGTACACAATGGCACAGCAGTTGTTTACCAAGTAGAGTTCACTCATCAGAAGGTCTGTGGTTCAAACTGCTCCTGATGATGGCGACATCAGTGTGTGTGTGTGTGTGTTTGTGTGTGTGTGTGTGTGTGTGTGTGTTATCCTGCTGCCATGAGTGTATGAATATCGAGTGTTGGAAAAAGATAAAAGTGCTATGCTGTGATTTAACAATAAGCTAAAGGCACTAAGTATTGTAGGTAAAGTCTACATTTAGAATGGTGTGTGTAAGTCGTCTGACTGACTGGCTGGTATTAGGTTATTGGGGTGGGAGAACTGGGATCCGGGGCTAAGGCTGTGGATATTTTCTGGCTTGTGGTTTAACTAAACAGGCCGTGTTGGTGGGCAGGTGATCCTGGACAGGAAAAAAAAAAGTGGCAACAAACAGCAAACTGTTGACATAACCAATACCTGGTACGACACAGCAGTCTGACTGCAGCAGCGGGGTTATTGCTGAGAGAAAAGGATAGACGGAGGAGGAGAGAAGAGAGAGGGAAGAGAAGACAAAAACCAAAACACACCAGTCACACACCACTCACACTGAAACGACTAAAAATAACACAAAACACACTCACAGGCAAGCAGGTGTCATAGAGGATGAGTCGTGACAAAATGAAGGCTAGTAAGCTCAGTGCTTTTTCCTATCCATGTTGCTTTAGGCATGAAAGTGTGTCCTAATCTTTATTATCTGGAGGAGCTTTTCCACTTAAAAACATAAAAATCTATAATAACTTGCACATTTTGACACAAAGTGTTCCTCCACAGACCGGTGAACCAGACCCATTCACTTCACGGATAAAGCTGCTTTGTGAACATGGTCTGGAAACCCTCCTATTCAAAGCCGTTACCGCTAACCAAAAACCAGACAGGCCAATCACAACTGTTTACCTCACAGGGGGCGGGCTTTATTTGATGACTCATTGAAGGGGATGAGGACAGCAGCTCTGGTCTGTGTAAGCGACGGACACAAATCGCTGCTAGCCTACAGACAGACGAGGGGCGCGGCTTTTAACGTGAATTTTCAACAACCTGATGAATAATCTCTTAGTTGGTCTTAGTCTTGTTGTTATCGTGTGTTGTGATATTAGTAATTTCCGCCAGTTTTTTTCAATAAAGAGGAGTTTTGGCTCACCTGAAATTCCACTCAAAACAAACATGTCGCCGGCTTGCCAGGGGAAGACGGGGTGAACAGCTCTGATTGGTTGTATGGTTGTATGTCCATCTTATTGCATCCAGAGGCAGTTGTGACTGTGTCCGCTCTTTGGAAATGAACGGTGAATCGGGAGATACCAGAAAATTAGTTTGGCTGTGCTGGGCTACGTCTGTAGAGGAGAATAAATGTAAACTTCATTGCAATGTCTAAATTTAATTTTGAAACAGGTGCAACAGAATGCCGCCATGTTTTGTTTCCAGTCTGCACACTCTTCTTCTACTGTTTGTTACAGCCATGTGTGATGTTACCTACACCTCCATCTTCTTACCAAACTACGCTTTGTAGAACTTTATTTGTTCTTGACCAGTAGTTGGAAACACTCCTAATTTTGCCGTGTAATTAATGAAAACATGGACA
>JAQFJA010000026.1:575162-587100 GCA_029874485.1 Naso brachycentron | reverse complement strand
TCTCCGCTTTCAACTTTCTCCAACGTTCAAATGCATCTCCTATGTAGACCCTCGCTTTGCCTCTAATTTTGTCTTGGTGTTTTTGGGATTCATAACGAGGTCTTTTAGGTTTTGTTGCCTCCGCCATTGTAGCTCAGTCGTAACTGGCAACCTGTGGTTGCCTGGGAGCTGAGACTCTACTGACTGCAATGATTTGTAGACGGCGGTGGGTGGCGCCACATGGCAAAACATGATTTCAAAACATCAACACGATTTGCGGTCTGCAAAAGATTTTTTTTAATGCGAATATTTTGGCTGTACTGTTGTTTTTGGTGAGTTCAGTATGTTATATTAAAATTATTCCTTATATTATATTTCCTTATATTAGGAGGATATTATGGCTATTTGCAGTAGATTTCTTACATATTGTACCTTTAAGACTTTCTACATCTATGAATTCTCTCTGATGTTTCTGAAAATATCTGCCATGTCGTGATTGGAGAAGTTTTTTTGTTGTTGTTGTTGTTGTTGTTTTAATGTTTTCAGCTCAAATTTTTGAGCACTGTGCAGTTGGAGCAAACAAAATCTGTCCATACAGTGTAGTTTATTTATTATTGTTTTACATTAGTGTTTGTTGGTCTGACAATGATTGTAACTGTAACACCCCTGGTTAATTGAGTACAGTATTCTAGTACTCTATCTTTAACCATCTCTTTGGTACTACAGTAATGTTAACACGTTAAGAAACATGGATGCACTATTAGTGGAGTTTAAAAGAAAGCAACAACATTAAACTATTTCACCTGAAATCTCCAATTTAAAAAGCATTTTGATGGTACACAGGGTTGCCAGGTCTGTGTGATAAAACCAGCACAATGTCCAGTTAAAACCAGTCCAAGGAAAGAATTCAAAACAGTCAAAATACTCTGTCACACCATATAAAAGTTTAATAGCATGGCTCTTATTGTCAAATATATTGTAATTAGTGCTGTCAATCTATTAAATTATTTAATCACAATTAATTGCGTGATTTTTATGGTTAACTCGCGATTATTCACAAATTAATCGCACGTCTTTTTATTCAGTTCTAAATGTACCTCGAAGGGATATTTTTAAAGTTTTTAATACTCTCATCAGTATGTATTTGGACAAACATGCTTATTTTATGCAAATGTATGTTTATTGTTATTGCAGAAATCCAAAACAATGAAAAATACTGTGATATATATTTTGATCGAACACTCGGTGCTCTGCTAAATTTGGTCTGTTGTGATCAGGGCTCGAATGCTCACGTCTTTTAGCTACTTCAGTCTCGTCTCCCTGTCTTATTGACTATTACTCCTGAGCATCCTATGAAACGCTCAGCCTACATTCTGGAGTAAAGGCCATCACACACTGGGGGTGATTTTTTGGTGCTTTTTGGTAGCTAACAGCTGACTACAACTGACCAGGGCAAACATGTAGGAGTTCAAGCCGCTGTCACCGCTAAGACTCACTGGTAACCTTTTAATAGTGTCCCAGTATAATACAGACAATGATACTATCCAGAATATATACCTTCCCCTCCACTTTAGCTTTCTTGTCTTAAGTTGTGTATTAGTGGTGGCTGCATTGCTTCCTGATTTTCCGAACTACAGGGTGGACCGAGGGCCAGAACGTGTCTGCATTAATCGTGCGTTAAAAAATTAACAGTGTTAAAATGAATATGCGTTAACGCGTTAAACGTTAACTTTGACAGGCCCAGTTGCAATATTTAGAAAATAACACCATAAATGGTCGGTATACCAGCGCTGAAAACAGTTTCCCCACATATACAATATAACAGAGCCCCTGAAGGGAAATGGGGAAAAAAAAAGAAGTTTTCGTGAGAATGCAATACTTTCGTGTGTGTACCTGAAATATTCGCATGCGCACAAGAAACATTCGTGTGAACACATTCAAGTTTCTGGTGAGCACATGAAAGTTTCTGATGGCTAAACTGATATCAGGTGAGAACATTGACTGCATTTCGACACTGCATTTGTGTTTGTGTGAGGAAATGACAGTACAGGAGTCAGTTGTAACAGCTTTCTCTATTAATACGGCACAAATTGAAGAATTTATTGCTTCAATTGACTACAACTTCCATCAACACTGATTGCACAACACATGAAAAGTGGTCAAGTTCTTCTCCAAGTCCAAGCTGAGCTAAAGGCTCTCTCCTGATTGGGCAGTCTGGCTGGTCTTGCTGGGGGTCAAATGGTGCCATGGTTACCTTGAAAACTTTCCTGCTCTCAATCTCAACCCTGTGCTTCCTTTTCCAATTCTGACTGGTGTATGTCTGTCACCTGTACTAGGCCTATGTGTTTCAGCAGTAAAGCCAAAAAAAAAAAAGATCAAGAAGAAAGAATTTAACAAGTTTGAAAGAGCTACCAGCTGCTGCATCTGTGTGCGCCACCATTTCCATTGCCATGGTAACATTGGTTTGTTGTTTACTACAACAAACTACAACAAACTAACTGTCTTTGATATCTTTAGGTCATCAAATCCTGGAAAGCACCAAATTTTCTTCAGTCATTTTATTTTGACCACAGAATATAACCAACATTGTTTCTCCTTGTCTAGGCAACCGGCTCCACCTGGTAAGTGTCACGTAAAAAGTTTATCGAACAAATAAATGAGGTAGTGAATTAAGCTTCATGTAGCTTAGCATCATCTCCAAACTTTAAATTCTCTGTACTTCTGATTGGAAGAAACTCATCTACGGATATTCTCCTGCCTCAGTTACTATAACATGTTATGTTTCAGTAACACTAGATTCAAAATACAGCAACAAGAGTGTCAATAGGGTCAAAAAAGAGAGAGCACATCACTTCTGTTGCCTCCCAACACTGTTCTGTCCTCCTCCTATTTTATTAAACTGATGTGTCCAAATCACACTTAGAGATCTACCAGTGTGGGACCCAAGACATCTGTCATCCAGGACGAGGTCTTGTGGAGACAGGGCCTTCTGATTTGCTGCCCCAAAACAATGGAAAATCCTCTTCTCACCATCTGATTCTCCCCGACTATTAAGGTTTTCAAGAGTCACCTCTAAACTTTTTACTCACTTTTTTGTAAAGATGATTTTTATTCAAGCAACCAGTGTTGCCAACTTGCCGACTTTGTCACTAGACCTGGCGACTTTCCAGACCCTCTTGGCAACCTAAATTGTCAAAAGCAACTAGCAACAAAACTAGCAACTTTTTCTGGTCTTTTAGAGACTGTTTGAGTTGACATCAATATATTATAGCTACAAAGTGAAGTGAAACCAAGAAACTTACTCCATTTCGCAGTTCATGTCCTTAACAAGCAGCAGGGGCTGCCCAGTCCCAGTCTCAAAGCACTCAAGTGGTCACTGCATAGCAGCACAGCCGGAGCTGAGAAGATCTTCACCACTCTGAGTCTAGACTGCAAATGAATCATGCGTGCGCAAAGCCGGTCCCGCCCTGACTTGAAGAGTGGTGTGTAAATGTAAATATTTCTTTGCTGTCACACTAAAATCACTGCCTCTGTATAAACTAGGTGATGATTCGCGGGCATACTGCCTGTTTTGTAAGGCTGATTTCTGCACCAAGATTCGTGACATGAAAAAACATGTGTGCTCAAAAGCACACTCAAAAGGCAAAGCCTTATAACAATGCCACCCAAAGCAAGCTGCCATGTATGAATAAAAAGATTGATTCTGCCAAAAAGGCTGAGGTCACCATGGCATTAGCTATTGCTGAACCCTGTTCCATGCTGGCATGTGATCATATTTGGGAAGCATGTAAAACTGCTTTTTCATACTCCACTGCTGCTTCTCACTTCCAAATGCATAGGACAAAGTGCACTGAAATGATTAATGGTGTTATAGCACCATACATTCTGAAAAAGTTGGTCGCAGATGTGGGTGAGCAGCATTTCAGCCTTCTCCTCCTTCTCCCTTGTCAACCTCTTTGGGGCTTGTTGAGGTGGAGGCAGGAGATGCCAGATCTATAGCCCATGCTGTTGTGGCTTTCCTGGAGAAATGTCTCAAAAAAGAGAAACTTGTGGGCATGAGGACTGACAATGCCTCAGTTATGACAGGGATTAACAATGGGGTACATAAAGTGCTGAAGGAGGAGTGTGGCCTCAAAGATCTTGGTCTCATCCATTGTGTGTGTCACTCTCTGCAGCTTACTGTAAGTCATGCTTCCAATGACACCATCCCCTGCAGCATGGAGTCCTTGGTAAGGGAGACTTACAACCGGTTTTCAGTGTCTCCAAAGCACAGGGAGGCCTGCCATGCCATATATGAGACCATCAACTGTGTGGCAAAACCCTTACAGATAATGAAGGTGTGTGCCACGGGTTGGCTTTGTATTGAACCAGCAGTTTCACACATTTTAGACCAGCGGGAGGAGCTGAAGTTGCATTTCAGCATCACCAAATCCACTGAGCACTGCTACATGGCTGAGTTTTTATACTCCATGTACAGTGATCCTCAAAATGTCCTGTATCTGACTTTTTTGAAGTCAGTGCTAAGTGAGGTACAGTTGGCCATCAAGGCTTTTGAGGGGGAGTGGGCAGATCCACTTAAGCTGCTTGATAGTTTGACTGGCCTGATCAAGTCTGTGAGCAGCAGGGTGCTGAATCCACTGGCAAATGTTGATGTACTCAAAGGGCCAGTAGATGGATACATCACTCCCAAACCGTACCTCGGTTACCTTTTTGAGTCAAAGGCAGCTGAGCTCCACCTTTGCGCCTGAGGATGAGAAAAATGTCCAAAGGCGGTGTTTAGCCTTCACCATTTCCCTCAAGTTAAGGGTGAGACTGCCGGACAACATTGCAGCACATCAGTTTTCAATGTAGGGGAAACTCTAAGGCATAATAAGAGCCCTGGAGAGATTGAAAAATAGCCAAGCTCCTTGGGTCCTCCCCTGCTGAGATTGACAAGATTGTGCAGCAATGGCGTGCCATCAATCTTAGTAAGTGGAATGAAACAAAAAACACAGTGGGCTTCTGGAGTGAGGTTTGGAAGTTCAGAGATGCAGCTGATATCAACCCGTTTCAGGAGCTTGCCATGGCTGCTTTGTCTGTGTTGTCCTTGCCACACTCAAGTACCAAAGTCGAGAGAGTATTCAGCCAGATGAGTGTGATAAAAAGCAAACTTATAAATCGGATGTCCTTGCAGACCCTTAACTCTATCCTGTATGTCCGGTATGGTCTGAGGTTGCCTGATTATGTTTCGCAGCTTTTTGGCACATCAGCTGCTTACTCATTTAAGTCAACTTCTTCAGTAGCTGAGCCTGCCATAGAGAGTCTTAACCAAAGTAATGATGACCTACTCTCTCTGTGAGCCAGGACATCGTGTGTGTGGAGGGGGGTCTGGAAAAAAAACAATGAACCTGAATTAGTGCCAGTTACCATCATGTCCTCACATTGCCATTGACAGTTTGTTTCTATTGTCTCTCTTTGGTCCATTTAGAATGTTTATGTTGTCAAGTAAAACTGTCTATACAAAAAATGTTAAAAATGTTAAAGTTATGGCAAAAAACGTTCATGTTTTACTGTGACTTCCTCCGTGGAGCATAGGGCTAAAAAAAACAAACCAAACCGAACTTTAGAAAACTTAATGACAACAAACAAACAAAAAAAATTTAAAAAACTTTTTAAAAAACCTTGAAAAAAAAACAAAGAAGCAAAACATAAGTAACTCCGCCAGACTGTCTCTTTTGGGTGACCTTGCCGGTCCCAAGCTCTGATAAAGGAGTCTTTTGATTAATTTTGATATTCTAACATTTAACAATACTGGACAATACTGGTTTATATAATGTGGGTCTAGACAAAGTAATAAAGTCATGAAGTTATTTTGAAAAGTGAGATATTTCAACTGAAAAATTCAAAGCAGCGGTTTGTTCAATTCTGCTCTCTGGTTCTGGTTCATTTTTCATTATGTTTTGACTGAATTGTGACAAAATAAGACAAAAATCAACAGAAAAAGTTCATTTTAAGGTCTAAACATATTTAGCGTATTCTTCACTCCCTTTTTGTCTCTCCCACGACGTTAATCCTTTCTCCTACAGCATCCATTAGAGCTACATGCAAATTACTTATTATGCAAATTAGCCGATGACGTCATTAAGTGGCCAATCACTACTTTCCTTGCTGAGGAGTTGACAACACTGCAAGCAACATGATATACTACAAACACGACAGGAGCTTACATATACCTACAGAAGTAGACAGATACATACGAAATCAGATGGTATCATGCTTGTTTGGTTTTTTTAACATATGTATGAAAAAGAAAACATGCTATCACTTTATTTTGACAGTCCGTCTGTTGACACTTAGTCGCATGTCAACAGTGTGTCAGTTAATATTCATTCATTGACATGCATTCAACTAACTGACAGTTGACTTTGAGGTGCACTTCGAGTGGTCTACAGATTTAAGAAGAGTCCAGCTGAAGAATCAGGCGACATATGACCACAAACCACTTCAGTACAAGACACGCCCCCCGATGTCTGTCCCTGACCCTGACCAAGAAGTCTCTATAATTACTGCATGAATGTGTTCTGTTCATAGGTTATAGACTCTCTACTGTTCTCAACTGTTTTTCACTTTATTTGAAAAGGACTAACACCATACTGAGTGACAAATGTCTACTAACAGTCTGTTGATAGTCAGCTATAGATTACTGTCATGCTCTTGATCATATGATGACATCACACACTGTTGACTTTCAGCTGACAGTAGTTCATAGTCAACTTACAGGATGTTGACTCAGTGTACAGATAGTTAGTTGAATATTGGTTAATAACCTGACAGGAAACAGACACTTTTGTTGAATGTTAACTGACACACTTTTGACAAGCGACTAAATATCTACTGATAACTCGTGGAGTGTCAACAGATGGACTGTCAAAGTAAAGTGTGAAAAAACAAGACATAACAACTATGTGAGGGAAAAACAAACCAAAACCAGACAAAACAAGACAACAAAGTCCTCCCGCCCGGCCCATCTCCTCATCAAACGTTTTACTCACTTTTTAACTGTGGATAACTTAACAAACCTATTTTACTGTAAGTCTCTGTGGATCTCTCCTTTCATTATTATTATTATTATTATTATTATTATTATTATACTCTTATTTTTTGCTCATTTGGTTTTTGCTTTGTTTTGCTTTCCTCTGTGTTCTGTAAACATCTTCTTGTGTGAAGAGCTGTGTGAATAAAGTTGACTTGGAAGGTGAGATGTAAAGTACGGTGCTCAGCGGCAGACAGGAGCATGAAGAAACAGAGGTGATGGCGTGCAGCAAAAGAGAGACAGAGTTGAAATGACGAACCCTGAGGATGAGCCTCAGTTCGCTCCACCATTAAGAATAGCAGGATTTGATTTATGATCTGGTACAGACTTAAATGGCTCGGCTGGGGGCTGAGAGGAGCAAGTCAGCTTCTTAAACCACACAAAGTAATTCTTACAATAGTTTGGTTTGATTTGAAATTATTTTGCCTGGAAAGCTCTTTGAAGTTGGCCGTGGTGTTATATCTGGGCTGCAGTTGTATGTTTTGAGCAGATTTTACAACGCTGACTGTATGCATTTGGTGGGTATTACATGTAAGCACTAGTTCAAAGACACTTCAGAAAGAGGCTGAACTGACAAAGGTTAATACTCTCAATAAGGAGTGCAACAGAAAATCCGTTGAATCAAAACAACCGTCCAAGGCAAGTGATTGAAGGGACACTCCAAGAAAAATCTGTATTTCAAGTATCACTTATTTGCTAGAGGTGAAAGAAATATTCTGTTAAATAAGTACATTTGCAATTTGCATCCACCAAATGAAAAAGAAAAAAAAGATTTTTACAGAAGGGCAAATTGTTTTTTATTTCATTGCACATACAAGATACTGACTCGTACAAGTTAGTATCTCGTATGTGTGCAATCAATTCATGGGAGTCTGTTTGACCGAATATGCAATAACCTATCAGAAAGTCTGGTCTGATTACCTTTAAGAACAGGTGTACCCTTGACGCAAAGGCTGGAATGATTACCAGGTGCAAAGAAAGAGAAAAGATTTTTAAGTCACAAGATGGATCTGCAGGCCTTAATTGGTCAAAGCACAAGAGCATGCAATGAGATGGCAGAGCGCCTTCAAAACAGTGAAAAAGAAAAAGAAAGAAAAGTGGGCTGAAATGCAGCTGCAGCTTCGGTCTGCAGGCAGCCTACGTGTTGCCTTCAGGAAGCCCCGTAAATCACAGAGTTGTCACAGAGACAACAGAGGGAAAACCAGAGGACATTTTCTCCATTAAATATGATGCAGTGATACTCCAATTACTCTTCTGTGCGACTTAGTAATGTGTATTATTAAGTTTCCTTTTTGAATCTACCAGTTGTGGTCAAAGTTACATATTGTCGATTTGACTGGATGATGGATTTTAGATATGGGACATCTGTATTTTAAAAGATGTTAAGGTATCAGTGCAAAAGAGACCTGAAAGAAAGTGTGAGTCTTGCCTACACCATGTCTGTGACTGTAAAATAAACTACTCCTGATTAAAGGATGATACCCGCTGTCCGAGCAAAGACAAACAGCTTGAAAGCTTCATGTTGGTCATTTCAGCAGAGTCGTGTGGAGCGCCTTCACCACCGACGTCTCTGACCCAGCCAGACACTGAATGGGCTAGACCTAAGATCCCAGTTTTCAGCTCCACACCATACCGTGCCCAGTGCCCTGAACAGACGTGGTTTGTGGTGGAAAGAAAACTCATAAATGGCTGGTCAACAACCTAGCCCGGAGCTCTCATACCACTATGGGATCCTCCCTGCTGAGGCTCTGGTTTGTCATCATTGATCACGACTGCTCTGTTCAATGCTCGTTCCATCTTAAACAAACCCTTCATTCTTAATGAGCCTTTCACTAGAGATAATATGGACGTACGGTCCATACTGTGACTTGGCACGTCTAGGTGAATAAATGAGCTCTGCCCTGTTGGCTGCTCTGTTACTGGGATGCCATGACGTGTACACCATGGTAATGCAACAAGGCGACTAGCTCACCACCAGCATTGATGACGAGTACGAAAGTTTCTGGTTTAACCACTTTGCAAAACCATTCTTAGTTTATAACAAGTCCTCACAGACTGTTCTACTATAACCAGTCCACCTCTTCGTGTTAGTAATTAAGGTAAACATAATCATGGACCTGCCACTGGATCCAGAAATATATCCAGTGGTCCAGTTAATGAAGTTAATTTCAAGGTACAGTTAAATTGGTGCGATAAATTACAAGCCCTGTCCCTAATAAAATTCTGTTCCAGATAAAAGTCAAGTTCTCCCTCAAGTAAATAAATCTGACTTTATATTGTACCGCATAGTGTCTCACAAAATCATAATGGAAAAGTAATTGTAGATTGAGTTGCTGAATAATGGCTGACAGATAAGTAAGGATTTGGATGTGTTTAGGTTTTAAACACACACACACACCCTTGCGGCTGGCCCTTGTAGCAGCCTGTGTCACGGGGAGCAGATTAGATATGATTGAGTCCTTTGGGCCTCACAGCGTACCTGTGATATAGTGGATGGGCCTGTCAGTTTGACAGACAGCTTATGATACTGTGGCTGGCTGTGTGCGGAGAGAAAAAGACGGGGGAGGGGAGGTACGGAAAGAGAGTGATGGATGCCACCCCTCTCTGGGTCATAAGTGATGAGTGATCTCCACATATCTATCACATGATGATGGGTAAGGAGGGATAGATTAAGACAGAAAAACAGGCAAGCGCATCCAGTCCTGACTGGTCCGTTCCAACCCAGATACTGCCGAGTTTAGGGGTAAATCTTGTGCGACTTATTTTGCTGATTGCCCTTCTGACAAGATAAAGAGCTTGGAAGCCCAGGCGGATGTCCTGAGATGTCCCTAGGCCAATCACAGAGCAGACAGTAGACATAAATTTGGTTCACACACACACACACGCTCAGCTAGCAGTGCAGTTTTGATGGATTTATTCAATACTCTCTCTGTCAAACACACACAAACACTTTTCAACCCATGGTGATGTACACCACAAAAGAACATAAAACTTCCACTTAAAAAAATGTAAATTTGTTGTTTTAAAGAACCATACTTCTCAGAAGTCTGTCAAGTGTCGAACAGAGAAAAAAAAAAATTAAATTTGCATCTCATGCTTGCATCTTGCGCCACAGAAGAGTGTAAGTTAGAGCCCAAAGTGTTATAAGATTCTTAATACAGGCTTTTTTATTTTGTCTTTTTCAGTTTTGTCACATTGATTCTATTACTGAACAGGCTTCATTCCATTTAGTGTCACAACATGTCAGGTCAATGAGTGAGCGTGCACAACACCAGAGCTCTGGAACAAGCTCACCTAATAACCTGATGGCTTTCATGATGGACATTTTGAGTTGTCAGAGCAGAAAGAGTGCAGGTGAAATTAATGACATCAATGATGGCTGCTTCAACTGAGATGAGCTTGTTCCAGAGCTCTGCTACTGTGCTGCTCACTCACTGACCCGGCTCGCTGTGACACTTGATGGAATGAAGCCATTCGTTGGTCACACCTGTGTTGTTCCTCAAGATGTCTGCTGTTGAACCCATGGATCGAAAGTGTTTTACAGTTTTCTTCTCATTCAACCCTTCACACTAATTCACCGAGTTTGTGTGTGAAGCAGCCTTGCAAAGTGCTGACCTGAGGTCTGCAGCAGTTTGGGGTTCAACAGATCTCGTCATCACCCTCTCAACCTTCCGCATATACAGCATATCGATTTTCAGATATTTTGTTAAATTTTGAAAAATATTTAATTAATTTTTTTTTATACTAGTAATATGACACAAATTCTCTCTCGATGAAAACTGCCTGGGTTTGCTTTAGGTTCAGCTTTTGCTCTTCCATTCACCGTGGATTAGAAAGGAGAAAGCTCACTGACATAAGCTAGTAAGGATATAATGCACAAGACAGTCTACGAGGCACAGTGTGTGTGTGGGTGTGTATGTGTGTGTGTGTGTGTGTGTGTGTGTGTGTGTGTGTGAGAGAGAGAGATGTACAACGTACATTGTAGGATTTGAACTGAGGCCCTACAGTGTGATGGATAAAGACCCTTTTGTATCCATCATGGAGAAAAGAGAAAAAAATGAAAGAAGACAAAGATTGAGAGAAATACAGTGGCAGAATAAAAAGTACTGGAGGCAGAGATTTTCACACAGAGCCCACAAATGGCCATCAGGTTCCACTTCACATTGAGTCAACCTTTACATAGTTGCAATAAAAGTTTAATACATTAGTTTAATAATTAGGTTGTCAATACATTATAAGTCAGTGATAAACAGTTATCTACTGTGTGCGGCACCTCATGCTACACACAAAACGAGGGCTCTTATACAAGCTGAGACTGCACAGACTGTCAGCACCATCTGTGTCGATCTATGACCAAAACTTGGTTAACCAGCAGCTGAAGAATAGCGTAGAAATTTAAAAAAAATGTAAAAAGTTTTTTAAAAATCACTTGTTTACAGTAACAACCAAAAGTTATGTTACACCTTACACCTGCTGTTTTGTGATGAAACGTTGTATTTGAGAGCAATAAAAGCTGGTTTTAATCAGTCAAATGTGTCTGTGTCACGTTGAAATCATTGCCAACATATCAAAGTTTCACTTTTGTTGGGGAGTGGCTTTGTAATGGCTCACAATGCATTCTTTTCTTTATAATAAACCAATAGTGGTGTTGGTCTGAGATGGGGCGCTGTTCCTCCATTCTATCTTACATTTTAATAGAGGTGTCAATCACCCAAATCAACCAAAGTATTAGGTTAGTATCACAAGATCTGGCAAGCATATGCACATAATAAGTTAGAGAGTGATAAATGAGTGATACAGAGACAATAGGCATAAATTGTCTGTACTAAAACCTCTGTAACTTTGCGTTTGAGGGTTCTGTGCAGTATTTTAGCTGTTCTGAGGATG
>JAQFJA010000026.1:391403-401503 GCA_029874485.1 Naso brachycentron | reverse complement strand
GAAGCGCCTGAGTGGACGCCGTGTTTCCCATGTTCCCTGTGGACAGACGTTATATTTACTTACTTTGTCACTTGTGAAACAGGTCAAATTTGACCTGGTTGTTGGTTTTGTTCTGATTGTCTCAGGGAGAGCGTCATCCAGCTTAAAGTACGATGTATCTTACTTGTTTTGTTCAAAAACAATTGTCCGAAATACATATGACATGTTTTACATAATGTAAGTTAAATTTTTCCTCTTTTGCACAAAGGAGGAATATTACATCATTTTAAACTATATTTTATGCCTGCATTTACTAATAATACTGTATATAAAATCCACCACAGCAGAGACTCGATGATCTCAACAATTAGGTGTGGGGAAAAAAAAATATCGGTATCAATTATCGGCCAAATGATTTGTAAAATATTGGCATATTGAATATTGGCAACAAATCCAATTTCATGCATTCCTAGATGTAAACACGTAATTTGTCCAGCTGAGGGCGGTTCATTATGTAATTGGTATTAAGTGGAGCGTTTCCTGAATTTTCTTACTCTCTAATATCGGTATCATTATCGGCCCCAAGAATCCCATATCGGTCAGGCTCGAGTATGTGGTCCTTTAAATCACTCATCAAGCAACACAAGCATGTTTATCTCTAAAATCTAGTTTTAACACCTGTACATCGGCGTATATGTTCTTAGTATGTGCCAATATTAAACCGTTTTTTAAGGTTAACAAAAATGCTTGGACCAGTAATTTTAAATGGTATAATAGTTCTTCCGGCAGAGGACGGTCCATTATTTAACTGGTATTAAGTGTTTAATGTTCAGTGCACTGACATTTGGAATAAAGTTTGTTAGAAATCCTGCTTCCATTAACTTTTTTTTACAGGTGTTTGATAACCATATTCAAATTATTATAGAATGTTGGCTGATTATTCTTCAATAACTTTACATTCAACCCACTTCTAACCACAGTGGCATCGCAGCCTCTCACCAGGTTCCACGTACTTTCTGTTATCTGATTAATTACATCCAGCAAAGTTCTTGTTTATCTGCCTGTGTTAAGACAACATCTAGCATTAGTCAACTGTGGCTCATCTTGCTTCATGATAACAAATTTATATTCCTCAAAGTAAGGCTTCACAGAACAACCATGTGTTTAGTATTCACACCAAACTCGGATGTAAATTTCAAATCATTCGCAGCCCTGGTGTATAAAAGAGCATGACCGTTAGTAACAGAGGATGAACTCTGGCTGCAAGTGTTCACATGAAATGCAAATGCACTCGAAATAGGACAACTCCATCCACATAAAGCAGCCGGCTGGCTCAGTCCTGACTAGAAAATGTTCTGCTGTGGGAAAAAAGAAAATCCTGAAGCCTTCGTGAAGCTCTACCTCTGTGCTTATAGAGCTAGAACGGGGGCCGTGGTGGCAGGGAGGGGGTTCACTTCGGTCTTTCTGTCGACTGTTCACAGTGTAACCCATCTTGGCCTACTGGAGTGACAGGGAAAGTGGCAAGCAAGCTCCATTTGGCACGGTGTGGGGGCCCTGCTGCGGCTGACCAGACATGATGACAGGCTCCGTCCACAGAGGGCCCACACCAAAGCAGCTCTCCACTGAACGAAGACATAAAAACGGCATTCATAACTCAGTGGGGCCCTATTGTAAGAGCTCGAATGGGATCCTCTAGGAAAGGCAGATTTAAAAAGGGAATAAAAGGATGGGTACGGAAGAATGTGGTCGGGGAGGAGGGGAGGGAGTGCAGTGTGAGTTAATTAAATTTATGAAGGAATGAATCGCCTGTTTTGTCCGTTACGGCCAAAACCTGTTTGGTCAGCTTCCCAGCACTCCGGTGCGAGTGAGGCCTCATTAAAAAGCTCATCACATCCCATCGAGTGGTCTCCAGCACCAAGTGACTGCACTCACAGACAGCAGGCTCATCACTAACACTGCCACACATTTACAAACTAATGACAAACAAATACTGAGAGACATGTTCCCAACAAGGGCGAGCACATGGAGGCATCCCTCAGGACGAGGATTTGAGTGGGCTACCGGCCATCTCGAGCTTTTTATCTTGATTCTTTTTGGTTTTTTGAGGTCAACGGGAAGTCAGAAGCCAGATGTCACATGAGAGAAATCAGAAAATGTCTCAAAATACAACACCACTAGCATTAAAGTTCACTGATGCGGACTCCAGCCGTGTGCAATATTAATCCATTTTAGAATGAGCTTTCATTTTTCTGACCTGCACGGCGTACCACGACTGAGCGAGACAAATCCACAAACAGTCTGCTCCTGGACCCGCACCGCCCAGTTACCACATGCTAATCAGCAATGCCTACAGAAGTCACAAAGTCTTTAATTTGCCTTCTGAAAGGGCAGCTTACAAACTCAAAAAACACTCTTGGGGAAAAAAACAGGTAGGTCCAAAACAGACGCAGCAGAGCTCATTCTTACCAGAGGAATGGCCTCGGTTGGTGGCGTCGTGGTCACTGTCTCCCTGCTCGCTGTCTCCGTGGCCGCTGTCTTTGGAGCTGACCAGGTCTGCCTCCTGGAATGCCGAACTGCAACCCAAGAAAACATTAAATCTACGCATCATTTAGCATCTGAATGTTTTCATTTCACAGCCTCCTTTATCACTGTAATGAGAGCTATCAATGAAGAAGTCAACAAATAAGAGGTTTTATGACGGGGGGGCGTGACAGAGTGACCCGCAGAATGACTGCAGCCACACGCAGTCTCTTTTCATATTTACCTGTTGACACGTCTCGGCCTGTCAACCAGGTAACTGAGCTCGGATCGCTGGTGTTTGGCCTGAAAGAGAAGGAGCAGTTTTCAGGAAAGAGAGAGAAATGATCGCCGACACACACACCTGCATGAGGATGTGAGCCACCTGGAGCTGTTCTCAGTCACTACACATGCCACTCACACGTGGATGTGGGGGTGGGAGGGGAGTATGTACTTTAGAGGGTGGGCTTTCCCACGGGGATGGGGATGGGTGGATGGGGGGGTGTCTAGGCTATTTTGGCAAGACGCAGGATGAAGTAGGCTAATGCACCTATTTAGGCCGGCACAGCCGAGACATGCATCTTTGTTCCGGTGCCACTCAGCAACTTTGTGACTAGTATGCTTAATGTGAACGCCCCCGTCCCTCACACACTCACACAGCAACCAGCAGCCTCTGAGCCACCACACTTACGTTGATAAGAGCTTCTCTGATTCTTTATTTTCAACATATACATGCGATCTCGGCAATTTCAGGGCTGACTTCTCTGACGACTGAGACAATGTGCCAACAAATGTGTTTAACCACTGTCTGCTTTAATGTCTTTGGTGAAATCAGTCAAATGATGTAGCTGCATAGGGTGTGGGTTAGCACTCAATGACAGCATTTGTAGTCTGCGTTTCACTGAACTAAGGTAACAAAAACGGGAAAAGAAAATGGAAATGACCCATGTGGGGATGCATGTAAATGGCATCAAACAGGCAAGTTTCATGTGTCTACAGGGAGATCCGGTCTCTGAATGAGGCTTTAGACATGCTGACAGTCTCTGGGGGGGGTTAAACTGTGTGCATGAGAGGAATTCTTACCTCGTTTGATAAAATGCTGCCATTTGATATGATGTCAGGCTGCTGGTCTGTGTACCCTGTCACTATGGCCCCGCACGGGTTGTGATCGGTGTCTGTGCTCCTAGATGGACTACAAGGCTTTAGGAACATGAGGTCGGTTTTGGCAGACTCTGGAGTCAGACATACCTGGTAACAATAGTTCTGGTTTTGGTGGTGGGAGCCGAAGCTCCCTGACTCTTCCACAGGGACTTGAGCCGTACCGGCCCCACTGACGTTGCCCGTGCTTTGCACCAGCATGATATCCGACTTGCTGAGCTTTTTTTTACGAGCACGGCCCTGTCGCGAGCAACAGGAGCTGCAGCCCAGGCAGCAGTCACTGGTCAGACAGGTGTAAATGTTGAGCTTTTTGTCCTTCTGGCAGCGCACAGCCAGCATGATCATGACCAGGAGGAAGATGAAAGAGACTGAGCCGAGGGCGATTATGAGAATGAGGGTGAGGTCGAGGGTGCCGTCTTTGGCCTTGGCGCTGCCTCCCCGGTCACCGCCGCCGCGGCCTTCCGCTACGCTGTCCACCAGCATCACCAGAACGCTGGCGCTTGAAGACAGTGGTGGCTGGCCATGGTCTCTCACCTCGATCAGGAGGTCGTACAGCTGGTGGGGGTCGCGCTTGGCCGAAACCCGCCTCGCTGTCCGGAGCTCACCCGTCCTCCAGTCCATCCGAAACATGCCGTTCTCGTTCCCCCTCTGGATGCTGTAGGACAGCCGAGCATTCTCACCATCATCCGCATCCATAGCCACGATGCGGGTGACCAGGTATCCCGGCTCAGCAGAGCGAGGCAGGGGCTCCTTGGCTGTGCCATTTTTCCCCAGGGGGGCCAGCACCAAGGGGGGGTTGTCATTCTGATCCACTATAATGACTTTGACTGTGGCGTTGGAGGACAGCTCAGGGCTCCCTGCGTCTCTGGCGTGGACCATGAACGTGAAATCCTTGAGCTGCTCATAATCAAAGGACCTGAGTGCGTACAGGTAGCCTGTCTCCTCATTGATGGACACGTAGGTTTTGACTGACATGCCCTGGATGTCACACTCTAATATGGAGTAGCTGATGAGCGCATTCTGACCGACGTCCGTGTCCAGAGCCGTCACAGCATGAATGTACGCACCGGGCACGTTGTTCTCTGTCACATACACATCATATATCGGCTGCGTGAATGTGGGCGCGTTGTCGTTCTCATCTGACACATGGACTCGGATGGACTTACTGGTAGCGAGAGAGGGCGTCCCTTTATCCCGCGCGACCACTGTCACGGAGTAGGAGTCCGCCTGCTCCCGGTTCAGCGGCCCGTCCGTCACTATGGTGAAATAATTCCTGAATGAGGATTTTAATTTGAACGGGACATCACCGAGGATTTCCACGTGTATCTGCCCGTTTTCCTCCGCGTCCTTGTCCGTCACACTCAGCAGCGCGATGACGGTACCGGGAGCCGCCTTTTCGCTCACCGACTCGGTGACGGTGCTGAAGGTGATCTCCGGTGCATTGTCGTTGACGTCCGTGATTTTGACCAACACTTTGCAGTGCGCGGGCACCGCGTTTGGCCCCAGATCCTTGGCCTGGACGAACACCTGGTACAGGCTGCTCTCCTCAAAATCCACTTCACCGCGCACCTCGACGCGCCCGGTGCGCGGGTCTATGCTGAACAGATCCTTTACGCGGTTGGAGTTGTGGTTACTAAAGGAATAAACTATCTCCCCGTTTAATCCCTCGTCCATGTCGGTGGCGTTGAGCTGTATTACCAGCGTGCCCACCGGTGCGTTCTCCGAGAGACTCACCGAGTAGACAGGCTGGTCAAACACCGGCACGTTATCATTAGAGTCCAACACTTTGACCACCAACAGCGCGGTGCCAGTCCGAGGAGGCTGACCGCCATCTACGGCGGTCAGCACATACCTGTGCGCCGCCTGCTGCTCCCGGTCAAGCGGCTTCTCCAGGACTAGCTCCGCGAACTTATTTCCGTCCGTTTGCGTCTGCACGTCCAGATAAAAGTAGTTGTTAGTGGTGATATCATACGTGCGTAAAGCGTTGGAGCCAACGTCCGGGTCGAACGCGCTCTCCAAGGGGAAACGGGTGCCCGGAGTGGCGCTCTCTGAGATCTCCACCGTGATGTCTGTCTCCGGGAAGCTGGGCGGGTTGTCGTTAATGTCCACCACTTCGATTTCGACCCGAAACAACTCCAGCGGGTTCTCCAAGAACACCTCCATGTTGAGCTGGCAGCTCGCGCTCTGCTTGCAGATCTGCTCACGATCGATTTTCTCGTCAACGAACAAAACGCCGTTCTCCAGATTCACCTCCAGGTACGGTGTCCGAGAGCTGGGTACCACCTGGAAGCGGCGGGAGGCCAGTTTGGTAAGGTCCAGTCCCAGATCCTCGGCAATATTTCCCACCAAGGTGCCATGGTCCGCCTCCTCCGGCACAGAGTAGCGTATCTGAGAGAGCACTTCATCCGCGAAGCACAGGACGATCAAAAGCACAATCATCGCCGTAAAAAGTGCACTTGGGTTAAAAAAGGAGAGAGAGAGAAAGAAAAAAGAAAGATTTTAAACCGTATTATCCTCTGCTGATGGACAAAGTGTCAATTCCCATCCTCAGCTTAAGTCAGGAGGCAAAAGTCTCCAAAATGCGTAAAAGTCTCCAAAAATGTGAGAAGCGTCCGAAAAATGTGTCCAATTAAAACAGAGTCATTCTATTCTTATTCTTTTTTCAACTACTTTTACTGACTACATGTGATTTTTTTTTTTCAGCTCCGCTGTCTGGCTTTTCAGACGCGTCCCGAAACGGCTACAGCGCGCATTCCAGTGAAGCGCAGTGCTGCTGGAGTGATGGAAGCAGTCTGTACAAGAATGGGAAAAAAGAAACCAGCATCCACACAGGTGAAAAGAAGACACACATTTTATCTTCTGTGATTTGCCCTAAAAAGAAAACCACAGTTGGACTCGTCCTCCTTGTTTTTGCGGCTCCGCTCCTCTTGTTGGCACCCTGCTCCGTCACTGCGGTCAGCTCCACTCCACTCTCCACTGATGTTGTTCACTCAGCTATTTGCTTTTTTCCCCGCATCGCGCCTCCCCCTCGCAGCCCCCGCGGCTGTAAATCAAGTTGAAAGGCCTCTCCTGATTGGATGGCGGGGTTGCCTGTCAACGTCCGCTCGGCCCATGCCTCCCTCACTGCTGCTCTAGCTCTCTCCACCTGCCCCTCAGCCCGCACCGGGTTTTCTTCTAAAGCCAAAGAAAAGAGGGACAGATGACAACAAGGCTGCACATTTATGACTTTAACCCCTCGTTTGCCAGACTGTGATTTTATTCTCACCTGGCCGTGTTGATGTGCAGCGCATCATCGACCCAGTGTGTGATTAGATTGAGTGGCGGGCTTGTTGACGTGCCGGTGGAGGCTGTGTGAGCCCGTGGACAGGCAGACAGAAGCGGGGTTAATGCATGCAAATGTTGTGATATGTATGCAGAAAATCATTCGCCATTCATGTGTTGCTCTTAAGGCTGTGCGCTATAATTACACCCGGTAGTAGTAACGTTATTAACTTTCTTCAAGCCTCACAGCTGCGTGACAAGAGAGGCAGCGAGAGCGCCACATCTGTGGAGCTCACACGACCCCTAGTGGTGTAAATGCAAACCAGAGGGTAATTCATTAAAGATGATGTATCATGGTGCTCAGCAGTAATTTATCTTTTACAATACAGTACACGCGGACCAGTGAATGGACAGAGTGACAAGAGTTAAAGGTAAAGCGAGAGATGATTGAATTCAGGAAATGAGACAAAACCTCTGGAAAACTCTTTGAGAAATGAGAAACTTTTTATAAATCAAATTTTATGTTGACTTTTTTTTCCTCCTCGCCCTGGAGTCTTAAAAGTTTTTACCTCCCCCCAAAAGACAAAAACCCATTTTTCTTCACATCGACTAATTTTATAAAGAAAGGTTGTAAATATGTTTACCCAGAATTAAGAGGTGGTAAAAGTGCACACATTCTTTTCTCGAGAAGAATTACAGATACCTGTGTAAAGAAGGATTCTGGTACAATTAGAAGTTTTGATTCAACTTCTTTACTAAAGTAAAACTGACAGAGCACAGGCTCTGAAATAAACCTGCAGGATGAAAATAAAAAGTATTCCTCTGAAGGACATTTGGACCACGCAAAGCCAAGTGAACCTCACCTCATACTGAAACCATTCAACCACTATTAAACTTTAACAATTCTACTCTCAAATAAAATAAAAATCAAATAGAGAAAGGAGTACACTAAAAATAATGAACACTCATTGAGAAAGTCGGTTGGTCCACTTTCATCGTTGTTGCTCTTCCTCCTGTCTGTCTTATTCATTTCTGTTTTTAATTGTACATTTAGTTTTTAAATAAAGAAATTCTTTATTACAAGCATGACCCTTATGGTCCTCCATACATTCCTCTTTTATCTACGTTTTTGTCTCGACACGTCTGTGTTGTGTGATTAACACTAATGAATACACCAAGAAATCAACTTTTTTAAGTCTTCCTGTCGAATCCCGTAAACTGAAACCGATCTTGATGTGGGAGAGGCAGCGCGCAATGATACAAAATAAAAACAACCATTAATTTCCCTTCAAATGCACTGGAACTAAAGTAATGAGCCTCTTTTGGAAATGTGAGGTGCAGGAAGTTCAGATACTTTTGTTAAAATGTGGTGAGTAAAAGTAAAAAGTAGCTTTTATAAACAGACAGATGCCTGAAAACTCAAGAACAGTAAAGTATTTGTACTCTGTTACTTTGAACCAGTGCTGAAAAATATTTATGTATGATCTTTTTTAACATACATGATTTTTAAATTTGAACTTTAAAGGTATTTGTCATTTTTTTATACATTCAGAATGTTAAATGAACGTAACTTTGTATTGTTTTGTTTCCACAGTGTTTTCATGTTCAGTGTGCTCACAGCTCTCACATCACTGAGTTACAAAACGTTGGCATGTTTCATCAATTCTATGATCATTTCTTGTATCTGATCGTTATATTATTTCACCTGGTTTTGCTAAATCTTACAGCACATACTGCTGTGTGCCTTTGAAAGCTAAAAAGGCATGGAGCGAAGAAACACATTTCTTGGACAGAAATGATTAGTATTTGAACAGAGAATAACTAAAACTTGAAAGGAAAAGTGAACTTCTTTTGGGAATTTAGTCAATTCATTGAAAATCCTGATGTAAGATAAGAGGATCGATGCCTTTCCCTTCTCTCGCCCTGTGTGAGTTTTGCACGTTTAATGGAGGTGATGGAGAGACGCCTTTGCTGAGCCGACTAGCTCACAGGCGTCTCTCCATATTTTACAATCCAAACCAGAGTTAGACACAGTAATGCAGTGCAAAAACAGTTTTTGATTTTACACAATTTTATTTTGTAACCGAACAGCCAAATGCTAAATGAGTTTTTTAATAAATAAATACACTGCAGATTTATCAAAGGGAAGCTGAAACAGAAAAGATCAAAAACAAAAACAACAAAGACAACTTGGAAAGCAGGAGGAAGGCGACAAAGGACAACAGACAGTGGAAGTTTCTGTTGAATAATACAATTGTGTGTCCAAAGCCTTGAGAATGCATAATAAATTGAGTCAAGATCAGTAAAATGAAAGGAGCGATTACGCCCATAATCCAAACCCGGGAAGACTCAAACTGCATTAAAATAACACAAGATTAAACAAAATACATACATTACTTGCTTAAAAATACAAACTGTCTACGTTCCACAATTTAGAATATAATGCCGACGGTGCGGGAAAGATTTTAAGCAAGTGAACTTCTTTTTTGGGGGTTATTTTCAACAATGAAGAGCTCGCCCAGTGATGAGGTTATGCATTTATAACTCATTTAACATCAATAACCTGCTGCTGTAACAGACTACCTCAATAAAATTAAAAAACGACATCACTCTGTTACATAATTTGCAACCGTAGGCGACAATCCCGAGGAGAACTGGCCAGTAAAAAAAATTAAATGATTAAGTAAATACATAAAGCACAGTCATTCTATCACATACATAGCCTGTCATATAAGTAGGCCTGTAAGAAGGACATGCAGCAAATATAGTGTGAGATTAAGGCAGTAATAAAAATATTACACACTACTTTGTCCATTTTAAACAATGTATTCATTGAACAAAAAAATAAGGTCTCAACTCGGGTTTCTTTACAAAAATAAGTCTTGCCTGACAACAACAAACAAGCTTCAGTGCTGCCTGTTATGGGTTATGGAGACATTCCTACACACATGCAGCTGCTTCTGTATTGAATCCATTAGATGCTGTATATTGTAGTGTTCTCTGCTTGATCACAGGTGACAGCATTCTGTTTATTTACAGGGCACTCATTAGTAAAGTCCTTCCTTACCTGATTTCTCTCCTGTCTATAAACATCTGGAGCCATACAAGCAGATGTCAGAAGTGGGTCACTTTGAAAATACCAAGGTTTAGGACTGAATGGGGAAGGACTGCTTTTATTGTTGCTG